>JAHZMV010003003.1:0-11172 GCA_027743765.1 Coecobrya sp. COE2 | reverse complement strand
GAACATACAGAACTTTCACTCAAAACTATTCATACATAACACCCCACGACATGCAAATCATAATATTTGTCGTTGGGAAATTGGTCGTGTCCGTTACTAGGAATACAATATGCTTTCTTCTTATTCGGCTCATAGCAAAACGACGGAAGGAAGGGTTGCATAATGCAATTGCATTTTGGAAGGGGTAAAGCACAAGCACGCTTTGGGCTAGGGTTACAAATTTCCATGAAATATTGAACTTCTTTCTGACGCGAAGCCAAAAACTCTGCTTTGTATACCATCTCGTTGACATGGAAACGCAGTAAAAAATGTAATCTACTTCGCAATTCTGGACTTCGCCTTGTTGCTTGTCTTTCAATAAAACTATCATACATATTTTATTGTAGAATTGCATAAAGAGCAAAGATGAATTCAGCATAATTTGAGTAAAATCTATTGTATTGCTCGTGATCCGTGACAGTGAGGCTTTCTTTTTAGTACATCTTCCCTTTCTACTATATTGTCGTTTTTGCAGCCTTATGTAATCTAAAATAGGTTACATATATTCTTTTCTAAACGGTTTTACCCATTTCACGTTACTACATTGCACAGACATTTTTAACGTAGCGTTTAGAGAAAGTGTGGATGTGAACAATGCCATTGTTAACGACATACACGGAACCTGTGCGTGTTCGATATGTCAGTACTTTCCTGTCGAAGGCAACACTTTTCAATTTTATTGTAGGAATTTTATGTCTCGTTATACCGTATTTAATATGCTATCGAATGCAAGGTAATAATGAAAATGAATTTATGTACATACTTACCTATTTTCATTGTGTGAAATTTGTTCATCAGTAAAATGGGTAATTAATTTTTATGCATTCCTGTGTAGGATTTTGGTTGATTTTGGAAACATTTCGAGAGCAACCCCACGTTCTGTTCAAGCACCAAGCTTTAACAATCTTAGAAGTGAAGAATGGAAATGGCACGTCTGTAAATTTAGTGTGGACATCATTTCCTGGACTAAGGTCTATGGTGGACAGCAAAGTTTTTCCTTTCGTTAGAGTATGAAAAATTACCACATTCTAGTAATATTTTTCGTTATTTCAATAATTCTTCTGACTGTTAGAATTTCGTGATTTTTTAGTCCCGCGAGCCCGATATAAATTACGATGCAATGAAAGATTTTTTGGAAATCGATATCACATTCCCCCTAAAGGACGAGTCTGTTTTAGCTGCTCATGTACTACTTCTCTTTGAGTACAAATTAAAGGTAGAAAGTGGATGAAGAGAAGAAATAATTTGTGCAAAATTCATTTTAGGAACAACTATATAATATTCCGTTTTACCATTGCAATTTGTAGCGGTATGCCAATTTGGAAATGGAGTCAATGGTCTACACTGGATATGCTGCCGGCAATTACGGCAAAAGCTACGAGTTTACAGGGGACTTAGGACTTGTACAGAAACAACCGTTGTGGAGTCGACACCATGATAATAGGTTCAACAGAGATGTTGTTCCTCCAGACAGTTTGCATGCAAAAGATTACTCGCTCACTAAAATTATACGGGAATACGCAGCAAGAAATGGTAAGTGTTGTAGTACATGAAAAACCAATTGACTTCAAGAAAGAATCATTTCAATTTATTTTTTAAATGAACACTATTTACTATCACCAGTTAGCACAATACTCAAAAACAAATACGAGATTTGGACGACAAGTGGTCATGCAAAGGAATTTTCCATCAAGGGCAAAATTATGTACTCAGAAGATAGCTATGAATGTTGGGCTGAAATTTGGCAAATGTTGAAATGGGCGTGGATCCAGTATTTCTGTGTGTTCGTCGTGGTGTACGCTATTTTTCCGAGCATTCCAACGAACAGTGTACAAAGCAAGGTTGTTCGAAACTATGCTTATAGTTCCTTGGGAGAAACGGCATGTGCAAATAAACTTTCAATAAAATATATCTCATTCTGATGTGTACTTTTATCGAAATTGTATTTTATTTGCAATTTCCATAATGGAAGAATAATCCATGTTTGGTTTAGATACTATCTTACACTAATTACATTTTGTAAAATCTATTCCACAAACTGCAGCATGATTTAATTGATTTTATAATGTAGTTAATTATACTTAAATTGTTGCTGTATACGGTTAATAACAGTGTTCTTTTGACGAATAAAGAATGCAATTCTTTTGCACCTTTTATGTAAAAATCTTTCTCGAAAGTTAAAAAGGTACTTCAATTCTTCTCGGGGGATATCCATCAACATCCACTGAAATATATGTGTATTCGTATTTGCCACGATCATTCTATAAATAGCAGTAAAAAATTATACAAGTTATACCATACCACTAGTAAATGATCTGTAATTCTGTATTCCAGAATTTGTCATAAATACTAGCATCATTGATGTCACCAATAATTAACGTATTTACCGTTTTCTTTTCAACGTTAACAGTTCCTTTCTTGAATTGCCCCTCAATGTAAAATCGCATTCTTATAAATTTCGTTTCACCGGCCAGAAACTCTTGAAATCTAAACAAAGTTAATTATTATTAACGATTAGTTTGAAATCATTACAAATTATTTGGATAAAATTATGTTAATATATACGTAGAATATGTACTTACGCTACGTGTCTTCTCCATCCTCTTCTTGTTTCCTCTCCGTAGCATTTAATTGGACTTCCTAACGCATCCTGAACATCCATACTTAGTTTACACATTTTAAATGCATGAGAATAAATATTATTTGGACTTTCCGACGAAAGGAGTTCATTCAAAACATAATAAAGCATCGCTCCGCCAATTATAACTCCAACGATGATGACACCTCCGTACGAAGCAGTCTTGACATTTTCCTTTACTATAGACAAAAAAGAATCAATTATTATTATAATCTTTGTTTTTTTGGTAACAGTACCAGTTAACTTAACAGTATTATGTACACATTAAATGCTTGCTATACCTTTCTCAGCAGTAGTTAGTGTGACAGCTCCTCCCCGTGACTCGGAAGACTCTTGTAACGCTCTGTCCTGAGACGGAGACTTTTTCGGTTTCGCGGAAGAACTACTGTAACATCTTATCACGCAAGTTTGTGGAATTCTGCTGCTGACACAGTTTACACAGGATGCGGTGGTCCTAACCGTACATCTGGCCAAATCTGCTGGTACTTTCACACCGGTAGAGAAACTACGACCTGTGCTCGACCTTTCAATGCCTCCATAAGACAACTGCGTCAACAACGCCGCCGACCTTCGGTACACTGGCCCTGATCCCCACAGGTGGTGAAAACAGGACGTACGAAGGGCACTTGCTGTCACTTGGATAGACATTGGCATTTGCGCCATATTACACTCCCAATTCGGCTCTAGCTGTCAACCTACACCGGTATTCAAAAAACAATACTAAATCAAACCATTTAATGCCAAAGATGTCATTGCCAAATGCCAATATAATCCGTTAAATATTCCCATCAAGGCTTACCAAAACACTTCTTCAAATCTCTAAAGCCGTTAGCAAATTTGAAAAAAACCGATCTGTTCCAAACCTTTTGTCAGTGTAAATACTTTGACTGTCCACACTACTATGGTCAGTCCTCACACACAATCAATGATTAACCATTACATCCCATTAACTAGTTAGCAATTAGCAAGTACTAACACCTCCATACAAACAAGTATACCGACAAGACGTTATCTTTTGATGATAACTCGTCAAGCTACACAGCGCTGCTCATCAAATTCATGCACACTATTCACACATCCACGAAGCATGCCTTGGATTATTCGGTGTGATCACAGATGCTTTTTATTTTCCTCATCTCTACAACATCTTGGGTGGCAATAAACATAGTTTCCTGATTTTCATCAACTTTTGGATATCAACCGACAAAATGAATACAAATATGAAGAGAAAACCAATATGACAGACAAAATGACATTCATTAACTAATTTGTGTTTCTAAAGGCCATAATCAGTCATTACTTTTAATTGGTAATAAATACCCAAAAAGTTAATTAGGTATGTAATGTTGTCGTAGTCTGAAAATCAGCAGGTTTCTCAGCTGTTGACTTTGGGATGGTTCTTCATGGCTCGTTAATGGATGGAGGAAAAGAATAGATAGTTAACCTTGAAAAAGTGAATGTAATGAGATGGTTGAATGGTTTACGGTTATATAATATAAAAAATGTGAAAGGAATAGTTAAACATGTTACGTATATGGTTTATATGGGTTAAATTTAACTGTTCAAGTTTAACTGCAGAAAGAACAGAGAGGAGTGGAATGTGTGCGCACGTTTTATTGCAGAGCGTATGGAGTGAAGCAGCATAATATTAACTAGCGAAATTATAGTTCTCATTGTAATTAGTTGTTGGATATTCATGTGAGTTCATGACTGTGTGCAAAAAAATTATTGGGAATATGTAGCAAAATAATGTGTGTAATGTGTGGGGTGGATGATTGATCCAGGATAATTTTTAACCAGAAAAACTGCACATGTGTGGAATATTTTTGATTTGTGATTCAAAATGGACAAGAAGTGTAGTGACCTGTGGAATAATAGTCGAGACGATTGGCTTGGCTTTAGAACTAAAAATAGTTTGAACTAACTGGGCTGTTAGTTTTAGTACTTTGTTTTATGTGATTTTATATAAAAGCATGACAGCAACAATGGTTATAAGCTGAAAAGTGAATGTTTTTTGTTGGGGAGGAGGAGGTGGGGTCAATTTTTACCACGCATAATAATAACAAAGTTGTATTGCATGCAGCTTTCATAAACCTCCTTCCAGTTAAGTGCTTCTTACAAAGTTGCGTTACAGGTAAGTTTCGTAAAAAGATTATTCTTGCTAGATATTACATAAGCTTGAAAATTGTTGTATTAAAAACGGTGTCAATGTCACAGTCAAATGTTTAACGGTAGCGGAGGGCGAGGGTTTGTAAATCATGTTATGTTGGGTGGTAGGAAGGAACAGGAAGTTAAGTAATAATTGGTCTGCTTTGGAATATATGTAATTAATTTGTTTGGAAGGGGATGTGAGCCTGGTTTGCTATCGCCTAATAACACATAATGCTTATAAAGTCATTTTTACCAACTGGCAACTGGTTTATTGTTTCGAATAACTTTTTGTGCATGTACACGGGCATTTAAAGGAAGGTCATTTTTACATTTCACATCCGTAGATACTATGTTCATAATAATATTAATAGTATAAATTTTGGACTGCGTGTTATGCAGAACCATCCCTTCTAGGCATCCGCCACCAACACACGACACAGTCCTCGTACTAATATTATAAGCCATGCGAAAGGATTTAATCGTTTAATGGAATAGAATCCGACACAATGTGTAAAGAAACACGGCGATAGAGTTAGAGCAAAGAGGCAGAAATAGTTACATTATACATAAGTAATGCTCTTTAAAGTCCGTTCGCAATAGTACTCAAGCCATGTATGTATGTTAAAGTACTTGTAGATACAAACGTCCATATGTGCGAGTCTACGAATAAGTAGTAATTAAAAACGGTTTGTGAAAGATTAGTCTATGTATGTATCTATGTAGGACGAAATTGAAGTTATTACAGTGTAGAAAGTCAGGAAGACATATTTTGGATTTTTGGCTGTTGAAAGCTGAGCTTTAGTGTAATGTTTTTTTAGAATGCGAGAAGTTAGACATATTTCTGTTTACTATTTACCATTGTCCTCTACTAATCCGTTTACGTTCGCACGAAAACGCCTTACTGGATCCTGAGCTACTTTTCATAGGGATGTTAAACTTGAAATTCTGTAACTTTGCTCACTCACGCTACATGATATGTAGTGTAGGTACATCGGTTATTGGCTATTTACTTTTTGTATAAGATATAATATAATATGTATGTAATATAATGTGCATAATGTAAGTATGTACCTACATTCCATGAAAAAATCGATCTTCCGGATTCTTAATTCTTTAGCTCGCCCCTACTCGGGAAAAGTATCATGTTTAACTGCATACAACTTATATGAAACTTGTTAAAAGAACCCCTTGTTTTTTCCTGCATTGTTCTTTGCTACTACTGTATATAATTTTTAATAATAGGCCTAAAAGTTAGAGCTACATGACCAGAATATCATATTATGCCAAAAGTTAGAATTATAGAAAAAATGGTGCGGTGTAAGCAGCAACACACACTTTCTTTCCTCTAGAGTTGTTATTAAAAGTGTTTAAAGAAATCGTCCCACAATGGTCAGAATCAGTGTCTTGGCTGGGCCGTTGGCTAACTGGAGAAAGTAGATTTATGTGCAAACTTATGTTTTAGTAGAGCAAGGGTACGCAATGCAAGTTTTGCAACTTTTTCTTAGGCACATAAATTGAAAGGCTTTATACTTTAGTCCAGTGTGTAGTGGGAGCACTCGGAGCACTTGCCAAAAAAAGATTTGAGGATTCAGAGAGCACAGGAAGGAATGTAAGTGAGCATAGAAAAAGCATGTCCTGTAAAGGCTTCTCAGTGAAACGACACCACTCAGCAAACATGGAAAAGTCAGTAGATCGCGATTTTCGCTAGGTAGTTCCATGTATCCTGTTGCTATCCTTGTTTGTGTGGATTCACGATACTTCCTTTAAGGAGTCCAGTCTAGTAGTTCAGTACAAATTTTTCTTGTCATCTACAAACACCACCCAGCCCTTCCGTTCCACATTTTCAAGGTCATTCCCGTGTAAAGAAAAATCTCTAAATTAAATGACAGTGTATTTTCTTGTTTGTTTGTTTGTAGGTGGATTTTTATCTCTTGGATCAGTTTTTACTTTTAAGGCTAAATAAAGTTTTCTCCTGCAGCTACTGGAGTTTTTGGCAAAAGTTACCTTTTTAATCTAATTGTCCCCTATCACATTCCCTTGGAAGAAAATGGAGCTGGAGTTTTCCCTGGTCTCGTTAATTTCGCTGATTTCTCAGCTTGCCATGGTCTTTGGAGGTGTCGTCCCTTACATTCCACAATATAATGAAATCAGAAGAACTGGAAATGCAGAAGGGTTCTCTTTGTACGTATGCTTGGCTTTACTCATCGCAAACATTCTGCGAATCCTTTTCTGGTACGTAAATTACCTTATTAACATGCTTTTTCCACCTGTCTCATTTTGCCCCTATGCAGAATCCGTTTGCTTTCTCCATGCAAATGTTCATGTTTTGAATTGCATTTCAGGTTTGGAAAGCCTTTTGAAACACCGTTACTCATTCAGAGTGTACTTATGAACGCGGCCATGCTGTGCATGATACATTTGTGTGTCAGAGTCAAGGCCAAGTCGGACATAATCAAGAAGAAAGATAAAGTGTTCACAGGTTGGTTTTCGAAAATTGCTATGAATAGTTATTGCTTGATCGTGTTAATTGTATTTATTTTCATTGTTTGGTCTTGGTCTTTGTGTATTAAATTTTCAATGCAAAAAAAAAACAACTTTGCTTTCAACTTAATCACTCAAATATCTTTTGTCTTGTGTTACTTTTTCCTCTTCACTCAAAAACTTTCCAATGTTTACATTGAAATTCATAGCTTATGATTTCAAGATTCCAAATCATGAAATAAATATATAGGTAATATGTATTTAGTTCGATGAATGTTGCTCTTCGAATATTTCATATGCTCGGAAGCATTAATGAAATAATTTGAAGTTATTTTATGATTAATTGATTAAGCATGATATTTGAATTTCGTTTTTATAAACAATTTATGCGAAACTTTTCCTTATAAATGTTGGCTAATTTTGCTGTTATTGTTCTGGATTCTCAGGCACATACAAAAAATTACATTTTATTATCCCTGTGACCTGTTAATTAATACGTAGATTATTATTCTCACTGTGATTCCACAGACGATCAAGGCAAGCAAGTCACAAAGCATTCTTTCCGTGGTAAGGGCCTCTTTCTAGCGCTTCCTCCTTCTACTACTCTATTCAATCAAAAATGGCGAATATATTTTACCTCCTCATGTCTCTGTGTCTTGATGGGTGTTTTTGGTTGACTGATGGTGGTGGGAAAATGGGAACTGTGGGGGGAGGGATGATGAAGATAATAGGTTGTAAAAGACCTTTCTCCTCAACTTTCTCCTATGTAAAGTATAATAAACCGAGTGGTTTGTAGTGTGTGTGTAATGTAGTCGTGTGCAAACGAAAATGAAAAAAAAAACTTATTAACTACTAATAAAAATATATTACAAATTGTAAAACGTATGAGAGTTTTACAACTTGTAATGCAATGAAGATGGAGCTCTGTTTTTAAAACGCTGAGTTGCTTTTATAACTTTGTTTAGATTTTGACCGAAGCAATTTCTGGGATTGGACGGATTTTCAGTCATACGTAGAATGCCTCCTTATCTTCAGCATTGTAGGTGGACTTTTAATGTATCAGTTTGCAAAATTCACGGTCTTTGTCGAAACGGTTGTAAAACCTATTGCAAAATCAAGTAAAGCTACAAATTGTGCAAATATACAAAAATTAATTATTCATTTATTGTCATGTTTTGCAGCGCTACTATGATTTTCATGTGGACCGCCGGTGTAAGTTCCTGTGTACCTATTTGCCTTTTATATAATTTATATGATTGCTGAAATGCTTTAAATGTTTAATGAATTTTCTCTCTGCCTTTTAGGATGTCTTCAAAACAACGTATTTCGTCTTGCGCAGTGCTCCTGTTCAATTTACAATTTGTGGCTGTCTTCAAATCGGAGTTGATCTTGCTATTCTTGCCCAGATTTGGATTTATGGCAGTGGCGGACGAGTCCACTCTTAAATTGAAATCATGGAAGGAAGGAAATTTCTCAATTTTATCACCACCTCCGTCATTTCAATACCTGGATACATCTTCTATTCTAAGGAAAATTAGTCCGTGCAAGCTTCAATTTATTGCTGTTGTTTCGGTGTCTTTTTATGAACTGATGTTTGCGATTATTAAGTTGCTGGCTGTCTTCAACCTAGTCATAGTCACGTCACATGAAACGAATAACTATGTACGAGGCGAACACTATATGCATAATATTATGTGTTATCTTCAAACTCACTATTTACGTATTAAGCTTTCATGACAAACCTTTTCCTTCAATAAGGCTATTTTATTACACGTCACAACAAATATATCTTTCGCTCAGGTTGTGGCTTAAATGCCGCTGTCGAAATCAACAAAAATGTATTTTCATGAACTTTCTCTCTGCTTCCAATTTAACAATTAACTAAATTCGTAAATATAAGTTTACTGTTGTTGAAAAATATATATTACTTACAAAATTTTTAAATATAATTAATGATAATTATGTATACATATCCGTATAAACTAACAAATTCTGGACAATGCAATAATACATTATCATTTTAGTTGCAGCATTAGTCACTTTAGTGTCTCTACTAACTCAACTACTTGATTAACAATTTATTGAATTTAGTGGAATTAGCATAATATTAGAGTAGATTAGCTGAAAAATTAGAAGATTAGTATATTAGCTACGATTTAGGAGCGTTAGTAATTTCACCAAACTAACCTAGAAAGTGTCAACCTGTTAACTCTGTTAGGTTGTGACCTTCAAAAAGTATACTATTGGAATATTTATCGAATTTAAAACCACTACCACAACCACATCATTCAAATAAACAACAAATTTCCAGTAATTATTATCCAATCGTTATTGTACATTTCAATTAACACGTATCATTGTTCAACAACAACGATTGTGCAATTTAGGTATATTTATCAATAATGCTTTTCCAATTTTGTGACTGAGTATATTTAATTAATATTGTGTAAGAATTTCAATTAATATGTTATTGACAAAACATCTTTCATTCCTTCATATCTCTTATTGTATAGTGTTTTCACTTTATGCGTAACTGATTTTATGTACATATCCATCCACTACACAAGCAGTAAGCTATCGTTGCTGTTATTTGTAAATAGAGAAAACGTTAAAGGTATATAATTAAGTAGCGACAGCTACTTTATTTACGTCTGTCTGTACATAATGTTATCGTGTATGGCACATTTTTGTTTGAAACTGATGAAAAATGCCGATTTTTACCATTTTCTGTGATATGTTTAAAGTGTGCATTACATTAAATTATTATACTTATAATCTACATTAACAATAATTATCACAAGTTTTTTTGTGCAGATATAAATTATTCTTAGTTATTATTAAGTACTTGTATATTGTTGTTATTATTCATTATTTTATCATACAGAAATGCATCGACTACTGCAGTGCAGTGTTTATGATGATAAATAACGATGAATGATGATTGATGACTTAAGCAATAAATCATTTTGCCAAAAAATGCCATGATGCTGTTTTCCTTCACATGTGCACATTTTGTCAAGTGCCCGTCAAGCTTTCACTTTTGTGCTGTTCATATTGATCTATATTCATTTGTTCTGAGTGACTATTTGTCATGAAAACTTGAAAATTGAACTATTGACATATTTTTGAAACTTCAGTAGAAGGACCGAAAACTAGAACTAGGTCATAGACATAATATAAACCCTGTCATCATGAAATGAATTTCAATCTCGTTACCATTTGCTGCTTTAAAAAATCCTTTTTGCATGCGCATAATAATATTGACTTTCTCCATTTGAACGGTTGTAAATCAGGTTCCTGTAAAACTACACGTGCGTAAAGCGTGAATTATGGACCCGGAAGTAAATGATTTGAAAGTGGCACCTGCTAGTCCTGAAGAAATAGTAAAGCAAGAAAGTGGGATTCATGAAGGCCTTGTTTTAGTGCTAACTAGAATTTTTATTGCTTTTGGAGGAATAGTAAGGAGAAACATCTCATTCGTATAGACTACAAGTTACTTTTCAATTTTTTTATATTGTTTACGATGTAGTAACCCTTCGTGTTCTAGATACCGTTTATACCTCAGTACTATCAAATTTATAACACCCAAGACGCCTCAGGATTTTCCACGCATGTTTGTATGATTGTAGTTGTTTCAAATGTTCTGCGGATTGCTTATTGGTAAATTTCAAATTATATCCAGATTCAATCTTGTCATATTACCAATTTTTTCCAATAGTGAATACTTTTCATAAAAATAATTACTTAATTTAATGTGGACATCCTGTTGACGCGGAAAGGTTTGGGCATTGGTTTGACCATGCACTGTTATTGCAGTCCATTTTAATGATCATAGCCATGCTGCTACTTGTTGAGCTCTGTTT
>JAHZMV010003002.1:0-34552 GCA_027743765.1 Coecobrya sp. COE2 | reverse complement strand
AATTTATATTTTTCTTAAAGAAAGCGAGGATGCCGTGTGCATTATGATTCCCACACGAATCTTACTACCTACCATATATACCTACATATAAGCGATACATGCTAGTGGATTCTCTCTATAACGGACTCTAAGGAGAAAGCACTCCTTTATAATATGAGCAAGTCAGAAAAGGATGATTTTTTCTCCCGTATTTAATGTCGTCTCTTATAGAGGTAAGAAATCTCAGTCAGGGTTTTGTTTGGCAACAAATATTTAGCTCCTTTAAGGAAAATTCCACTCTAAATGTGTATCTTACAACAAGATTTAACAGTTTGTTGGGGTTGTTAAAATGCTGTGCATGCCTATCAGGACATTGCTGTTGCACCTTGTACATATAGTACAGCTTATTGAAAAATCTCTGATCTTCTTAAAGCGGTACACATCACAGTCAGAAGATGTGAGAAGCACTGGGCTAGATGTGTGCACCCAAACAAAAACGAAAAATCATAAAGTGCAAGTGAAGTGCTTTTCCTCAAGTTGATTTTAGCTGCTTTCCCAAAATAGTCTTCCTTTTCTCTACAATACTACAAGGTAAAGGATGAATTTTCTGTGCCGCTATACCTACCACACATTTTACTTCTGTACTAATGGAAGATAGATATGTACACACACACTTGATATCGTTGTGTGTTGAAAGGCTTAAGTAAGGTGAAATGCTTGATAAATATTATGCTAGCACATTATATCGTGTACAACATATAACGGCAGGAGTATTGGAAAGACGGGAAAGGATTACGAACAAATAGAAAATTCAGAATACAGATGAGCCAGCAGTGGAGAAAAGTTTGAATGGAAAGTTTGAAAGAAAGCAGGATGTCTGATTTGAGAAGTGAATCGAAGGAAATTGAAATACACAGGTAAACAAAACTACAACACACCATCAAGTTTTCTGCTTTGGACACGACTGCTACAAGTACGACTGGCATCATCAAATAAATGATTCGAAAGAAATGTAAATGGAGCGTTTCTGCGTTGAGACGAGAAGGATAAAACGACAAGAGAGTAAGGTTATTAGTAGTTGAGTGCAGTATTAAAGGTGGAAGCAAACATACATGTTCATTCGTATTGATGGAGAAGAAAGCGTAAAACACAAGTTTATAGAAAGGATAAAAGAGGCTATTTAAAGAAAAAAGTGAAGACGCAGAAAAAGTTTCGCTCACTTGTCCCATCTGCAGCATCATAGGTGTTGTGGAGACCAGGAAGCTGGCCTAGAGCACCAATTCCTCCATCTCCCATGACGCCCACGGCAGCGGAAGCAGCACCACCAGCCACACCAGCACCACCAACTCGACTACCATGATTAGTTTTAGAAACAATGCCTAATTTAGCTCCTATTACTTAATTTCTTCTGTTTATATTATCAAACGATAGAGGAAAAGATAAATGCAGAGAAAAAGTGAAACACATAAACACAAAAAAGTCATACAAGATGAACAGATAGAGAGAAAGAGAGAGAAAGCGACATTTCTCTTGAAGTATGTATCTAGTTACTGGTTAGTTTTATAGGTATATCAGTTTTGGGACACTTTACAGATAAAAACGTGTGCATGTACACCACATCAAAAGTAAAATGGTTGCAAGTTGCAAAGAAGAGTTCCGAGAAAGACGAGAAGCAAGTACACATAATAATATTGAGTGAGCGAGAAGGAAAGAAAGCTAAATTGCATTAAAGAACTTGGGACAAGTTTCTTGGGGCAATTTTCCCTGTCTTCATAATAGATATTTACAAGAAGGCTCCGCGTGCAACTTTACGGATTGGAGTAGCTAGCTGCACATAACATATTATGGTATAGATTTGGTATATAATATGTACATATTGGTAAATCTTCAAGATTGTAATGCACAGCTTATTAGTTTGAGGGCAACATCGGGAAAGTGAGAGGAAGAAGAGTATTTCAAACACACTCGATTTTCCTTCATATTCTCAATGAAAAGTTGGCATTAGCAGGAAAGAGAACAAGGAAGTTAATAGACTAAAAGTCGTAACGTATGTGCATGCAGCTTTGTAACAAACAATGGTCGTCTTTATTGTGTACACACATATACATGTAGAATAAGAAGAAGAGGAGGCATTGCAAAAAGCTTTTGATTTCCGCTCATGTGTGTAAATAAGTTCAAGTGGGAGTTTGTCTAAAAGTCAGGTCAAGGATCATTTCTTGTAGAAGCAGTAGAAGAACTACTATAGTCCCTGTTTCCTGAGCTTTATTACGATGGACGTGTGCGAATGAACGACTTTTTCTATTTATATGGAGGAAAGGGAACATAAAAACTAGCTGAGTGAGAGGAAAATACGTACATAAATAGACACATAATATATACATACTTAAAATACTACACTCTGTTGAAGCTAAAAGCGGAGAGAGCGAGTTGGTAAACTGTTTGCTGGCAGTTTTCTTTGTAATGTCACAAGAAGAAAGTTGCGGAAATAAAATAATGAGCTTAACCACATGTTCTTGGCTTTATTTTGTACTTTATTTTGGGTAACTACCACGTACATGGAGCTGCTACAGCCACTGCACCAGTTACTACCTTTTACATCAGAGTGGTAACAGTATACACAGCGCGTTCCAATTCCACAAGCCAAAAGAGAGTTTCCCCTCGATTCGCTTGTGTAAACTTGCTCTTATTCTTCTTCCTGGCGTATTTGAGTGACTCTGTTTTATTATTGTAATTCTGTAAATGTAAAACAAATTACGGGGAAATATGACATTGTCATGTCCTCGACTTTTGACTCGATTCGCTCTCTGACTTACTTAATGAAGATTAAGATTTTGTCTGAGAAAATTTGAGAATGTTTGTAATATATGCTCTGCTGCTATACAAGTTGTGAAAATGTTGTGGAATGTACGAAACGATCGATGCGATCTTGGGTTCTGTTTCTCCGGACGAAGAGAAACAGACGAAATAATATAATGATGTTTCGCATGGAGCTCAGTGTGTATCTTGGATTCAGTGATTCTTTTGTGCACATTACGAGAACACTTATTTAAGCAGGATGGCTCTCTAGAGCATTTTCGATGTCTTGTAATGCAATTACGAAAGCTGATAATTCTTTTAAGCCATTATTCTTTAAAAGGGTCTATATAGCCAGGGTTCTTTCCTAAACTATACGGATATCCTAATACAAACGGACTATTATTTACTGGCAACTTCTCTAATCTTTTAGGTCTAGATTCGTTATATCGT
The DNA here is from genome assembly GCA_027743765.1 of Coecobrya sp. COE2. Lineage (NCBI taxonomy): Eukaryota > Metazoa > Arthropoda > Collembola > Entomobryomorpha > Entomobryidae > Coecobrya > Coecobrya sp. COE2. Next base: position 31,327 of record JAHZMV010003002.1, on the reverse strand, counting down.
CATTATCGTTTTTATCTTTTAAAGCTTTTAACTGCTGTCTCTATTCCAAAAAATCGACAAAACTTTCGATTGTTCAATTACCATCCATAATATATTTCCCCCAAAAGGATCAATGAATTCTGTTAAATTTTTATATGCCAAGCGCTCTGCCTGTAGAAATACAAGCATTCACGTGAGAACTCTTTCTCCAAAAGGAAAAAAGGTAAAAGGTTAATTACTATTATTTTGTACGTTCATACCAAATGCAAAAAAACAAAAGCTGCAAAAAGGCTGTTGTAAAACAACAATGTTTTTCTAACAAACGTACTGCACAGCTACTGGAACTCACCAAAGAATTGGGAGACTCCCTTTGTCGCATTTTCTTACCTAACCAATCTTTGTTATGTTTTGTTGAACAGCACAAAAGAAAGAGAAATATAGAGGCGGTAGCATAGCGGCAAAATTTTTTATTTGCTTTCCGTTCGGTATCACCACCAACCAGCAGAAGAACAAATGTTTGCTTTAACTCACGTAACTACATCAGTTCGTAAATATGCAAAAAGGGAAAAAATTGGTTTCATTTCTACTTTCTACTGCTGCTACTTGTAGAATATATATTTTTCTCTCTTTACATCTCTTTCAAATCTCTGTTGCTTTTCCAGATAAAACTGTTTTGCATAATCATCTGCTCCTTCTGCCACTCTTCCGAATGCGTGCATTTTACAAAAGTACTCCCTGTGCCTACCCAGGAAAACGGAAAGTTGGAAACCACATACTTGGAGAAACGCTAGTAGTAGAACGTAAACGTATGTACGTACAAGAAACATGGCAGAATTGAGCCAGTTTTCGAACACGTAAGATAATATATTCACAACTGAATTTTTTCTCGCGTATACCATGTAAATAATATATTTAGATGAAAATATATTCAAGAAATTTTATTCGCATTTACTCCACCACGACGCATACAGGTATTTCCATTTACAATTCTACAAACAATAAACGTATACATGGATGTACGGAATAAGGCATAGTAAATAAGACACTGTTACAAACGCATAATGTACATTAAATTACACACGTAAGCCTTTCTGCCTTTTCAGTTATTTCATTCGTTTGTAAGACCATGCACAAATCTAGCAACAAAACAAATGGCAAATACATATTATATCTGTAAGATGCAATGGCATTTTGCTACTGTGCTGATACTCCTCCATTTTCTCATTCCTTACACAGCTTACCATAATATGTAGAAAAGAACAGTAAATGGGAACTGCTAAATTATTCATTCCATAATACCTATAGGAAACACATAACTGTTTCATATCTCACAGGAAAAAAGAGAAAAAAATCAACGATGGAAAACTGTTCAGTATATTCACATCCACACACTTGCTGAACGTCACACAGATGTTTTCTATACAAAAATATGTATCTCTGCTTGCATAATCTAATAGTTACATTACCAAGATGCAATCCTAATCTGACAGACTTTTTCTAATCTCCATCCTCCCTCCACAAAACGAGCAATATGTTTTTGCTGATGCAAGCGAAAAAGTTATTTCTTTCCTTCCAACAATACACTTGTATCGGAACATTTTCTCCCTTTAACCTTAGCTCTGGCTCATCGCCCAACCATTTCCTTCAAGTAACAACGGTAAATGAGCCAAACGTATTTTTAAGACCAACTTTAAACCGGTTTTACAGGATATGATACATGTGGCCGGCGTTTCTTCTACCGTTTCCTTACTTAGCCCATATATTTAGCAATAGCGGAGATTTCTTGTGGTGGTGGCATAAATGTACTTAAAATTTCTCTCGACGAAGAGAAAGGAAGTAAGAGTGATGCATATGGATGAAGTCTACATTGTCGGAAATGAGATTCCCAGGAATTAGATGAGGCGAGTCTCACACGCAGGCACACATCACCAATGATAATACATATAAGCAATTGCTTGTGTGAGTGTATACAACCACTTCTGAATACATGTATCACTATAACTTTTTATTTTGGTGAAAGCTTAAAGAAAGTATGTACGCTCTTGTAGTACAATTGCTGCTTTTGTGTGTGCTTCTCTGGTTGATGTGCTTGATGTTGTTGGGACCCACTGCTGCTCAATCATGTCTGCAAATACGTTTCCCAAATAGCCCTATTTGTGCTTCATCATCATCCATCTATTCACTCCCGCCCTATATCCATCTTTCCTTCATTCCTGATTTGATATAAGTTCTGTGGCTATATGAAGAAATATATATCAAAATCGTGGGGAAAGTTGAAGTGTTATACTCCACAAGTCTATTATGATCCAGCAAGCTAGGAGCAGGGATACATACGACATGTAAACTGGAAAAGATGAGCCCATCATATTGGCTTCATTTGGAGATACAAAACGTGAGAGAGGCATTGTGCATTAGACACATTGAAAAAGTACATAATCGTGTGGCATAAGCCAGTGATAAGTGTTGGAGATGTATAGTGATGTGATGTATGGATGTACATACTATGTATTGTGTATATTTTCTCCGGTTGTGTGGCATGTATAGTTTAAAGATATGTACAAGTTTTTATGCGGGGAGGAACAGTGGGAACGCGCGAGATAAGTCGAGCAACAAGATCTGATGGTAATTTATGCTTGGAATACAGATGCTCTAAGCGAGAGTCACGTATTATCTGAGAGAGAATATAGAGCCCTAAAAAATCAGATCAGGCCTTTCTCATCCATCACAACAGTAAAACTGGTAATAGCGATGGTGTTGCTGATGTAATAGTAAATACGAAAAGTGCACAGTACACACATATTATGTATATTCGTATATACTATTAGTCAAGCTCCTTGGTATAGAACAAGAAAAGTGTAGCTTGGGCATAGTGTAGAAAGGAAAAAATAAGATAAAAACGCTGTCTAGCAATCTTTTTTCTTTTTCTTCAGAAAAATCAAGAAGAATCTTTTTGCCTCCTGTGGAGAATGTTCCTGTCTCCAAAGGGTAAAGGCAAATATGCTCTTTGCAGCCAGCCAATGCTCAAAGAAAAATAAGGGACAAGATGAGCCATAAATATTACATATTGTGTGCCTCATCTATTTTATGTATTATACGTATTCCACTTAAAGAAAGAGAAGAATAGAACAGAAGTAGCTGGAAGCAGAAAAAAAGAAATAGCAGGGTACTCTATAGAATAGTAGCCATATATTCAATGTACAATACAAAAAAAAGTGTACTGTATTTATACTACTACCAGGTTACCTCCATCTTTTATTATTACTTTACATTTCTCCATTGTGATATGTGACTAGTGCAACATGAAACGATAAGGACGATAATATTTTAGGAAGCAGTAAAATATTCACCTTCACATTGAGAAGGATAAATGGAGAACGGGAAAACTCCGTTAGTGTTTACCGACTTACCGACTGATAGCTTGTCTGTCAACATCTTCTCATAAAGCTGTAAAAATAGTCCACGTATTGTGGCAGTGAAAGTCTATAACACGTTAAGAATATGTATATTTAAAGGCAATCCCAGAAGAGAAAAGTCAGCAAGTCAAGCTATAATATTGAGAAAACCAATTGTTCTCTTTTTTTCACTGCCTTTCATCTGATTACTTTTAATCTAAACCGTCATATGTGTATATACAGGTGTGAATGATTAGAGAGAAACACACACCAAGTACAAGCCTGTGACAAAATGGATATGACTTGTAGATATCAGTCAGTAAAATATATACCTATATACATACATAAGTTGTGTAGAACAAAAATGACACATGCACATATTTATTACCAGATTGTATTGCTTTTATTTCCCAAGAAATGAAAAGGTATCAGCTATTTTATTCCATTTGGACTTTTGCATTCCGCCAAGTCAGCAGAGTAACTTACGCAGTCAGCCACTTCTTTTTAGATTTGAAAAGATATTGAACTCTAAAAGGATTACCTTTTCTTCTCCATTACCTTAGATGAATATCATTCATGAAGTGAATTTTAGATTGGCATCTCCATACATGCATATGTATAAGGAGAAAGAAATTGAGGTGGGAACTGGCAACGTGAGTGAGCATATAATGAAGTTAGTTATAAGCTATGATGTAGATGATGATGGAGCACATGGTACAAGATGGTAGCATTCGGTACGGAATGTTATACTTGGGTTTGTGTATATATATATGCGCATAATATACATGTTTTCTCATTTCCTACAAGTCTATCTGGGGACATACATGATAATACAGTCCCAGCAGCAGCAAACTATTTTTCTCTCCTCGATACATAATAGGTGCATATATACACATATATGGGTAAACTTATTGTAAAAATGCTCCTAGTTTGTAAACATGTAGCACTGGAAAATGAAACGAGAAATGAAAGTGTGAGTTCTTGTGTATGTGTGTATATACATGGCAAAATGTAATGTGATTTCGCATCAGCAGCAGAAACTCACAATTCTCCAAGTCAGTCAGATTCCTCTAGCTCTGTTTGCAATAGTGGTTTACTGTTACAATTGCAGGTATATGTTTATGTAGTCGTATATGCACAATATATAGTAATTTTATCACCTTATGAAATAAAAAAACTAGTCCTACATCTACAATAATAAGCTTAACGATACCTTTACTACTTCCCCTCATTCATGTCACAGGTTCACCGGGAGGTCTTTTTGCCTTCGTTTTTCTTTCTCTCTTTTTCTTGGCATCAGCGGTAGTAAAAAACGACAACAGAGGCAATGTATACCTAGTAGTATTTGCCAATAGAAATGAATGTAATAATGACAGAAAAATACAAGCGTACACCTTTCCCTTCGCTTCAAGTTTTCACACTGGTACCTTCTAATAGCCGTTGTTGCAGTTGCAAAACCTTCTCACTCAAAATACAGCCTGGCATTTACCGTGTTTCTTGGAACTGGCGTGTGTGTGTAAAAGTGCTAAAATGGTATTCAGTGCCAAAAATGCTCTTTTCATGCCGTATACAACTGAAAAAAGAATAATATGGATTTGGAACTTTTTTTCTATTTTTTGGAATACAATGATGCTGATGACGACGGTTGCATTATTATATAGTGTAGAGATTATTGTGGCACAGTTTTCAATGGAGTCTTTTAATACCGATGCTGATGGCAATGACGATTTTGACTATACATTGGACTTTTTTTCCTTTTACCAAGTTAAATTCATATATTCCGAACCAAGGAACATTTAGTACATTCAGACACATTAGTAAGCATAAAACACATTCTCACACAATAGCACATAAAGATAGCTGGGAAGAGAGGGACTTAATCCTCGTAGACAGAAAAATGCGTCAGGTAAGAGGAAGAAATATGGTGTGGGAAAGGATGAAAAAGAGCTCCTAGTCAACTGGCTGGAGAAAAACTCTGTGGAGTTGTTTGGTTGGTTCGTTGAGGAGGAAGAGTTACAAAAACTTTGTGTTCATATCACACTACTAATATGTTGGTAAGTATAAAAGATCGCCTTTGGAAAGTTATTGATCGAGTTGATCCATACGTGTACTGTATTAGATGAAGAAAAGTAAGTAAGTGCACACCTTCCTATTACTTTCTCTCACTGTTCTACGTTATTTCCATCTCGGAAGCTGTTTCTGCAACTATGATGATGATGTCCCTTGATATTAGTGAAAAATAGAAAAAAGTGAAGTTGCTACTTCTCTTCCACTGCTCTTTACTTATTGGAGTTGTTGGGAAAGAAGAGGAATACTAGCCTCTTGGCTAGATGGGAAGGAGGAAAGAGGGAGAGAGAAGGAAAGAGGAAGCTTCATTTTTCTCCAATATATTACGATTACCTTTGCGACTTTCGTTTTCTCTTTAAGTTTTCTCGTTTTGCAGGAGGATGGAACCCAAGAACTGTATACACATAGGTGTGCCTACTGCCTAATATGTGCACATCAAGAACATAAAATAATATAATATTCTTTACGTTCGGAATGTGTGTATGTGTGTGTGTGTGCAGCAGTGACTGCTTCAATTCTTCCGTGTACTCATTCGACTAAAGTAGGCTTGCATGTTAGAAATGTCCTCCCACCTTTTCCAGACAGAGCCAAACCTATTTTAACGAAAAACCGAAAGTGGTGGAGCATGCAATACAAGCCAAGAGCGGAGAAAAAAACTGAGTAACTGGAGAAAAGAGAAGAGTGAGAGTAAGCTAACAAAATCAAAGCATCTATACACATTTTTACTTTATGAGCAGAATAGCAGCAGCGCTGGCGGTGGCATACCAGTGGCACACACACAACCAACGCAACAAATATCTACAGATTATCAGTGGATTGCCCATATACTTTCAAGTAGTATGGTACATACATGCATTCTGGCTCAATTTGTTGATAAGATGAACTACTCAGTCACACAAAAAATCAGTATTGTGTATAATATGCAATCATCTACAAATATGCAGTCGTATCAGGATAGTTTTTGTATAGTAGAATGTCTAGCTAAAAGTCTTTACGCTGGTAGTGAACGAAAAGAAACATCATTTAGGTTAGGTGAGATCAATAGAGTGTTGTAGTTTCGATAGAAGAGAAAATAGTCTTTCAGATTTTTTGAACCAAGGTAAAGGAAACCGTCGTAGAATGGCAGCCGGGAAGAGAATGAAACGTCTTATTACTATAAGTATACTCACAAAGTGACACCGGTTTTTACACTCTGTAAACACAAAATGTGCATCTTATAGTCAAAATTCCTGCACGTTTAGTCACGCATAAACAAAGACATGGATAGAATGGGTTTGCCGAGCAGAGATACACAAAATAGAATCCATGCCTGTGAAATACCTCCCTGTTTTCCTAGAGAATTCCTTTGAGTTGAGGTGTAGATAAAAGCTCTATAACAATGTTTTCTCTTTTTCTCATGTGCTGACTGGATTTCAGCAAAGAGAAGGGCACAGAACAAATTGGTAATATAGTACATTCTGTTACAGTAAAGCTTATTCCTTTCGAAAACAACGATATTAAGCGTATACATTCATTCGATACTTTACATCGAGGAAACAAGGATTTAAAAACGAGCATCTTGGATTTACCTGGTGAATATAAAACCTTCATTCGAGATTTATTGTTCAACGGATTCTTTTTTTTTGGTTGGAGAAAGCAGACACCCACCCACCGACGGAATAGGATTTTTATAAGCATTGTATTACCGTTTTACCTTTCTCACATACAAAAACAAATATACTTGGAAATAGAGAAGAAGTATAATAGGTTCTCATTTTAAGTGTGAAATGCGTGCACCACACCTTCAAAAGGTTTACACCACACCGCGCTGTAAAATATTACTTTCATCGCATACAATCCATTGATCCTCATCGGCTATTCATTTTGCCACTGCCAAAAGATGGGAAATTATCCAAATGCAGATGGACACATATTATTCATTATTTTATTCAGTTCAGCGTTGGACATATTGTACAGTCATGCTTATCTTGAAGCCCCTTAAATGTCCAAGTAGTATTATGAATGTCCAGTTAGATGAAGATACATAGGTACCCGTAGTATTTCTAGACTACGCCATCAAACGTGTGTGGTAAACAGGTTGGGATGGTGGGTTTATAACAACTGAGAATTGATAAATTGATAAGTTGTATCTCTTCTACTAGTTTTTACGCATCATAATGCCACAGCCATTATAATAACCATTTCCAAACCTCGCCAGTTATTCTATCTACGTGTGAAATCTAAATCTTCATATGCATCAGTTAGAGCGGATGTAGTTTTCCTTGAATGGAATAGGATAAAGGGTAATATATTTTGTGAACCGTTTGAGTTTTGAAGGTTGGTTGGCTGGTAGCAAAGCCATAGAATGAGAAAAAAAGATAGATAGATAGACACATTGGGGATTATTTTCCCTTTCCCCACTGGAATAAAACTCTCTGTGAAATGACTCAAAGTCCATGCTTGAGGGTTCAACTTATCCTTTGAATCTCTCTTCATGGCATTCACACTTAAAAAATATATTTGGGAGGAAATTCTGAAGAGATCATCACACAACCGTGAAGTGTGTATTTAATCAAGGTGGATCTATCAAAGTGGTATACGAAAGCGTGCCAGCCCACGCAATTCCCATTTTGGAAAAAGCGTCTTAAGATGATCCCATGTGCATCAGCACAATATGCGTCTTATATATTTTTCTAAACTTGTAAAAATAATTTTCCAGAACCCAAACCGTTGTGGATTATGAAAAGTACGCCAAGTATGCAAATGGCATGTTGTGGTGCGGTCGGCGAAATAAGTATGATGAGACATATGGTATTGATGAAAGGTGAAAGGTTGATGGAGTACATGTTGGCTTTACATGCCTCAATAAAAAGACTCACTAGTTGGAAAATAATGCTCGTGTGAAACGATCAAAAGTTTTGTTATGATTAGTTTGTCGGATGGATGATGAGTTTGCATAGCGAGACATGATACAATGTCCTGACTTTGCTTGATTTCAATCACGCCACGAAATACTTATACATGATGCGATGAGGTACGTGGTGAACGGATTGTTTGTGGCAGGTTTTGAAGAGCTTTTTATAGGCTCCTCTTGTGGTTGTCTTTCATGAGAAAACATGGAGATCCTGGAGCAGACAGATGTGTAAACATAATCCATGCACGAACACGAATGTACTTTTACAACATGCATGTTATGCGGGGATGTGTACACACAATCAATCCGTTATGTTCAGACATGTAAAGCAAGTACTCGTCGACAAAATGTCAGCATTTCACATCCATCCGTAACTAATCTACCCCAGAAACCATAATGTGCACAACCAAACTATCGAATGGATACTTACAAACTTCGTAACTAGCATGAATACATACATAAATGCAGAGGTAACATAATGCTTTCACTTGTGACGATATGAATCCTCTTGTCTGCCATTCCCATCATTATCAGCCACACTATGATGGTATTGATGAAAGCAAAAGCCAAGCTGACTCTTGAGAGATAATTCATGTTTCTGTTCAGAATTTCACGTATGGTTAAAATGCAAAGCTTGTTCCTTGAGTAAATGTTGTCACATACTCTGACGTTCTGCGGAATTGAGCATTTACCTTGGGCTCTAATTTTTTATCCCTGCTCCTACACACAACAGATAATCTCTAGAAATACCACAATATACAAGCCTATATACCCTCAACCAACTGCACTATAGTTATAGGTGAGACTATACAATAGACGTTTCACGGTATTTTGCTGTTTTATTGTTATTACTCTGTCTGCAATTTCATTGATGTCATTTTAATTCAAAAATGAAAAAGCTCTCATGTGGCTAGAGAAAAGGGAACATAATGTAGGAATAAGCCTGCATTTACACTTTCTCTAACCCGTACAACGTACATTGCACGAATGAGTATAATGATAATAACATGACTGACTAAAAATAAAAACTCCGCAGTAAAATATTGCCAGTCTCCTGAGCTGTTTGCTTCTGGTTCTGTGAGCTGTACAATGTAATTATTTCAATTTAATAACAGTGAAGCTTCCTCCAATGAGGATGTTGTTTTACTGAGAATCGAGCATAAAGAAACGTCGAGATTTATTTCTGAGCGGAAAGAGGAAACTCTTTCAACCCAAAGAAATTTTTCTGTCGTCCACCACCTCAGCAATTTATTACACAGCAGGGTATCTCTTTGCAACCAAGCGTATCTATTATGAAAAGAGGCATTACTGACTCTATCAAAAATACAAGTAAAGTGAAAGAAATAAGTAAATGCGGTGAACTTAAATGTGACAGAGGGAGAAAGAGAGCTATAACTTGACAATGCCTTTACAAAATCCTGTATTTTTGCCAATTTCATAATAACAGTCAAGATGCATATAATGGGGAATAAGAACTTATATAATCGACGTATATATTTATATTCCTCTCCCTTTCACCTTTTGCTGCTTGGTGGGCTCTTGTGTGTACAAAAAAATGTTAGAAACAATAGATGATGAATGAGTGAACTATGCAAGAAGAGTATAAAATTCTTGAACATGAATAAGTTTTATGAACCGAGACTCATTGGAGGAATTCGTCGCGAAAAGGATTTATTATTATGAAATGTTACAACACGATAGCTTGTGACGACGATTCTTCCATGAGCTTCTTTATAAGACTGCACGCGTAGGTACATGACTTATTCTAACATAGTCACTCCACTACTCTCGCTGTCTCTATGCAGTTTGAAAGTTAGACTTTCACCATTCTACAAATATTCTGTGGTAGAAGCTGTTATGAACGACGCAATATTGGGGAAAGAATTTTACCCCGTACCATACCTCCAGCTTACATGGTGAAATGTGATATTATTGACCATACCGTAAAACTCATAGAATTTTCTCTTGTTAGCTTTACGAGCTTTCACACAACAAGCCAAAGAGCTTTAATGGCCAACAATAAAGTTGCCAGCATATTTAGTGGAGAATTCCGGTTGGTAGCAATGCTCTTTCTTTCCGCTTCCCATATATATTTTCTTCAAGTGTCATATGTAGTGTTGAGTACTTATAAGTTGCTCAAGTTATAGTACCACACAAACATTTTTGCAACTATATTTATGGACGTATTTTATATGCGCATTTATGCGTTTCTATTCCTTGCTTCTGACTTTCTCGGAAAACACGGAAGACTTTCCCTTCCAAAAGGTTTTTTCTTGATCCTTTCACGCTACTTCTTTTGGTGTTAATAGGAACACCCCTAGTTAGTCTCTGTTGGTTTTTTTGGTCCCGGTAGAATTTTATACCCTCATGATATATATATTAATACGACAACATAATGTATACATTAGAGAAAATAGTAGTCTTAGGAAAAAGGGTTCAAACTTGTTTTCTCACCAATAGACTTCTGCTGCTCCTCTAAACTGAGTAGTTTATGTTGCCAGTATACCATTAGTACGATAATGGCCATTACAGCCAAAAGGACCAAGTTGGACGCCCATTTTGACCACATCACCGTCCGCATCCCTCCTGCCGAAACTGCGTTTGCAGCTTTTCCGCTGATATGTTTTTACGAGATTTGATCTGAAAACGAGATGGAGAGAGAGAAAAACTGCAAAATCATAAAAATTTTCGTTTGATACGGCAAAAAGGCAACATTGCACTATTTTTCCTAGTTTCCCTTTAATATGCTCATTACTGATCCCTTTCAGTGGAAAAGGTAAAAGAAAAAGAAAGCAGTGTAGGGACAAGCAAGCAAATAACAATTTTACACCAGTTTAGAGTAAGAACTGAGAAGAATAGCTGTTGTACAGTAAATGCAAATAATGCTAACAATAAGCATGAATTGTAACGCTGAGTATGCCTATTTCAATGCGCCAACATTGTAAACCAGACGGAAATGAATATTAAATGTTGAATCATAAATATAATAATAACACTTCTGTTATAAATATATTGCATGATGTTTATGAGGTCAAGCATATTTATTACTCATATTACAAATAAAATATATTAAAGGTAATTTTTTAAAAAAACAGCAGCAAGCGACATTTAAAAGAATAAAAATAAGAATATGCTCACTTACGGTTTTAGTTACCAGATGAAAGAGGAAGCGTTTCCTTCATATTTCCGGCACAGTCGTTATAGTAGAAATTACTGTGAAAACAACAAGGATGTAAAGAGCACGGTTAGTTTTTAGTACAAGTGAGGATGGTAATGTCAATGAGCATAGAGCCAATTTATTATACACGTAAACGTAAAAAATGAGGCAGGACAGTCAACATGAGGAAAACATGTTGTTGTACACCAATACTACTGCATTTGGTATGAATGAAGCTTTCATGTCCACACCAGTGTGTTGGCTAGTCGTCTTTTATTGTGCATGTCAACTTAACTGTGAGTCTTCTTGTATGAGAAGATTCACAGTGAAAGCAGTGAAAGAAGTACAACTGAATGAAATCGTAGAAAATGTGTGTACATACTTACAGAGTGTTGTCCCCTTCTCGTTTGGTTGTGTCACCACCACCAGTGGGTTGTTAATATAACAAAGTGTATTACCACTTCGGGACCAATTTCTCGAGGGTGAAGAAGACGAAATGACGACGACGACGAAGACGATGAGGAGTGTATGTGCCGTTGTGTGCGAAGGTATAGGTATGTATATCGCGTTTTTGTTCCTTTCCAACAAGCACACTAGCACCGATGATGCAATGACTTGGTCGCTACAACCACTTGGTCTTGTACATGAAGACGTGAAATGCAAGTGGAGAAATATCAGAATGAGTCGCAAGTCGTGTGAGTGTGTAAGGACAAGAACGTTTTCAATTTCACTTCCCTTTTCAATCTTCACAGCTCACTTTCCACCGATTTGAATGCCTCTTCTCCTCCTCCTTATTTCCACCACTTACGCGTGTATTTTCCTTTTGCCTTCTTGGTGTTCACGTTATATTCGTTATTATTATCTCTATAGTATGCTTGTTTTCTTCTTCGTACCATGTACATTGGTGATAGTTATTATGCCGGTGCTGCTACTGCTTATGGTGTTTTTCTTTGTTCTTTTTTTCTGGCACGACTGGCGATCTCCGAGTAGGATCTCTTTAGAAAACCTGACTTTCCAACATCTCTCTTGTGCTTTCATGCCGTTTATTGTTCTTTTTTACTTTCACCATCACCGTCATGACATATCTTTAGACGCCAGAGAGCAGCAAGTAGCTGCAGCAGGAACGGATGAAGAGAGAAGAATGAGTGAGGGGATGACAGGAACGTGCATGAAACTAGACGATATGCGTCTCTTACCTCCTCTCCTTTCTCCTTTCTGTGTACTCCCAGCGTCTACCAAGTTTGTCTTCACTTATTATTAGATGCTTCCTCTCCTTTTGAGTTTTTTATAGATCGAGTCGCTTCCCACACAACATTCTTTTTGCTACTCACATCACTTGAGTATCATCATCACAAAGTTAGTAATCGTAATATCTAATAGTCATAGAATTTTCCACCTAAGACGACAAGTCGTGTAGAAAGGCGATGAGCTTTCTTTCGTCCTTCTCCTTCTTTCACTGCTTTTTTTGCCAGAAAAAAAACAAGAGCAGATGAGCTTTTTTCTTCTGTGCCTGTTCTTCTTCCTTCCTTGGTATAACTTGGTAGTGATCTTGCATATATTCAGTTGTGGAGAGGTTTACTATATATTCCCATTTCCTTTGTGCCTTGCAGCGATCTGTTGGCAAAAAAACAGACAAAAGGATCTAGAGATAAAAAAGATGAGCTGACTCACTTTCCTGGCTTGTGTTCCACACTACTTTTTGAATAGTGAAAAGAGCTACCATCATCATCGACTTCACCGCTTCTGGTACATACCTTTAGGAGGGAGAAAAGGAGAGGCAGATAGGAGATTAAGATTAAAAAAGGAATCAAGAGAAAAAATACCAAGTTGAATGTTGGCAGCAATAACATGTAAGCAGATAGAAGTGTAGTGGCAGTACCTGCTGTTTTCCTTACAGATAGCAAAGAAGCTTTTTCTTAAAAAAGAATGACCGAAGCTAGTTTGCCAGAAAGTGTGGTAACTTGTAACTTTGCACATACATGCATTATGAGTGAGCTTGTATGTGCATATGAGATATGTACGAGACATTATTATTACATGTGCCTACGTGAACCAACTACGGCGTGTCTTTCATGAAAGAATCCTTATGGTTTTTGTGTGCGAAGATGAAAAAGTATCTTATACATACGGCTCACTCCTTGAGAGTAAGAATGTACGCCTTTTCTCTACACACAAAAGATAAAAGGGAAAACGGAATTTTTTATGCAAGTCTGTTTTTAGGGCTAAATAAAAGTGAAGGAGAGAAAGTCGAAGAAAAAGCAAAAGGGACTCGAGAAAGAAAAGAGAGAAAAAAGCTTCAAGGAGAGAAGGCTTCTTGCATATGTAAAGAAGTAAAAAAGATGATTCTGATGATCTTGTAGCAAACTTGGTGAAAAAGTAAGTAGTGGTAGCAGTAGCAATAAGGAAAAAATGGAAATAAAGTAGGAACCAAGTAAGTGTGCACGCTAGAATAAGTCGTGGTAGCAGTAACAACAGGATTCGCTTCAAAAGTAAGTCAATGTTGAATGAAGATGTGTTTCTATGATCTTCTAACAAGAGAAGATGAGATGAACCACAGGATATTATCTCTTTCTCTCTCTCACTACTTGCCTTTTGGATAAAGTTATATCCAATGATGATGAGGAGGCAAAGTGGCAAGATGACAGCTTATACTTGGGGGAAACTTTATGTACAAATATATAATGCCGGCCTATAGAGAGGAATATATCTGCATATTATAGTCCTAGCATTGTTATAAGCTTAGGCACTTGTATGTGGATTTCAGTATATTGTGAGTGTATAGGACAGGACAGCTCGAAAAAGAAATGAAGAGCGCGAGAGATCAGGAGAGACGCGCGGACAGATATATGCTACCGTCCTGTAAACATTTTCATATAATTCTACAAAGTATCCTTCCTTTTCATATTTGTATGCTTAACAGTGAAAAGCTCATAATATCATAACTATCATCATCATCCCGCTCCTGTTGCCGTTTTTACTTGTTGTGAAAGCGGAGTTATATGGACGTATAGAAGAGGAAAGTCGTAGTAATCAGCGGAGAGAAAGGACTAGTCCGTCGTCAGGCTTCAGCTCCATCCACGAACCTGCCACCGTTTTTGCTTCCAGCTATATTTTTAGTCTTGTCAGCCTGACTACTGAGGAGAGAACATTGTGCAAGCAGGTAACTGACTGTGAATCCCCTTTCCTGTCTTGACTACTCTCTCGCTCTCTATCTTATATATTTATTACAGCATGATGACACATATCTTTACTGACAGCTAGTTACATAAATATAAACCCATCCAATGCACATACTTTCACTGCCTATAAATATCCTTACATTATATTCTTATAAATTTAGTGTCATAATATCCATACAACAACACGGACACATTCGCTCTCTCATTCTAACGCTGGCACAAGCATAACAAAAAAGTCGAAGGAGCGAAGAAGAAGCTTCACTTGACTATCAAGGAGAGATCAGGCATACATGTAAAGTTATTGGATAGACTACAAAACATTTTTACTTTTTACTATATCTGGGATAGTTATACAGCTATAACGTAGATATGAGAAAAGCAAATTCATAACAAGACTGAACAACATGACATTTCCCTTGATATCGTGTGAGATTAGTTCATCTTTCTCGAACAGGAAAGGCCTTCATCGTTAAAACGTAAAAAGAAATGCCTGTCTGGTTTTCCTGTCAACTCTACTATCTATACATGTCACTATACTGATTGTGAATATATAGTCTCATCTCTAATGTTATCTGTTATATACCGTGGAGTGTGTTGGTATCTGATGATGGTGGATGTTCCATCTGACAAATACTACCACATCCCTTCCTCGTACCATGCAACTGTCACCAAAATAATCATCATTCCCCACTACACTTACTTAAGGTACACTAACTAAAAGTAGGAGGGTCACATATTAGATGGGGCTTCACTGTTTCCCCTTTCCCTTGCAAAACTTGATGAAAATTAAAGAATGGAGAGAGAACGCAAAGTTTTGCAACGATAATGAATACGAGCTTACAAAGTGTTGAAGGTATATCAGTTGACATATAACTTTACAGCTTAGTGTTTTGGGGCACATGTAATATTCAATAGCATTATTGTTCTGTTAAAACCAAAAAAATCAAACTTGTTTGCGACATAATTTCATTTTGGATACAGTGAATGAGCTTGAATGAAAAGGAGAAGAAATCAAAAGTTGCCTGTCACGCTTGTGGAATATTACCTCAACTTACAACTTCAATAAATAATTACTTTCTTTATTATTTTCTTTCCTGTACATTTTCCACACGAACTTTTCATTCTGGAAAAAGTGACGAGGGACTGGAGCAAAAAATTAGAATGGCCACATGTAAGCGCGCACACAAGAGTAAAAAGCATAAATAAATAAATAGGTATATATAACCTGCCACGAAATGTGTGCTGCCTTTATATACATACATAAATGTACACCAGTGCCATTACACAAAATAAAAATAAGGGAAAGCAGAAAGTATAGACAGGAGCTACGAGTTTCACCACATTTCAACAACGTCATTTCAAACTTGGTAGTTTGGATGAGAACAAGTAGTAGTAGTAAGAAAAGGCATTAAATTGTAGGCAGACGTACACACAACACACACACACAAGTTGACTTTTGAGACAGGCTGCTAACCTGTCCGCCTGCCAACTACTTATAAGACATGCGACAGCAGCATCGCATCAGAAGACGAGAAGAGAGCAAGAGAAGGAAGAAGGGAAACGATTTTAGAAGAAGGAGCACAAGAAAAGGAACGAGGCAAGGCAAACATAAAACACCACCCTGAATGTGATGTGGAATGAAGAAAGCGAGTCAAGGAAGAAGAGGAAGTGGGAAAGTGAGAGAATTGTGAACAGCAAGGCCAGACAGCTAGTAAGCAGTTGATTCCATTTTTGAAAGTGAGAGAGAAAGAGAAACACGTATCGTCATAGAATAAACTAAAATATCAAGTCCAAGTCTCCTTTTCTCTCTTCTTCCTTTCTTTCCCAGCCCGTCCTCTGTAAACTTTCCTGTGGCTCCTGTTTCTTTGGCCATGAATTGCGTGTAATATTATATGACAAAAACGAGGCGGATGATGATAGTCACATGTATGCATCCCAAAATCTCCTACTAACGTATGTGTAAAATCTCCAAAAACGTATATGTAGAGTGTAGTGTGTCTGCATTAAACTCTGCATTAGCAGCACATAATACCAAATGTAGGCGTGCTCGTCTTTATTTTAGGTAGGTATTTAGATTCTCGATGAGTGAGTGAGTACTTTCTCCTCATTTTCTGTTTCACTTGCTTAGGCCCATGCGAATTTCTACATAGATACATGTACATGTACATGCCTTCATGATCATACTAATAAGTAGGTATGTTTACTTTCTTCGAATCAAATACAATAAGCTTAAAATGGCTTTAAGGCATCTTCTTCCTTTTCCTTGAACCAATACACCTTAACTTGCTTTGCTACAAATTTTAAGAGTTTTGTGCGCCAAACTAGCATTCTTTCCTGTGCTACATACAAATTCCAGTTTACGGCAGCATTGTGTGTGGTCTACATTCTACATTCTGCACTGACTGAGTTCCTGTACGAGTCCTCTCATACAAAACATGTCTCCGTCGTTCATGCGGTCGTCGAGGAGGTGGTGGTGGTGTGGGTCTCTAGTTGCTCTAATGTTTCCTCATTCCTGTTTACTGGAGGTTTCTCCTCATAAATACAGCATCAAGTTTGCTGAACACACACACACACACAATGGAGTAGAGGCAAGGCAGGTTATGCAATCAGATGAGTACTATTGCACTACCTTTTAGTACCAATACATCCACTCTATGATGATGATGATGCATCTTTTTCTCTTGTTATTGTTATGTATATAGTCCTTGGACTACTCTTACCGCTATAGTGTCTACTACTACTACTGGTGTGATAGCATTGCTACTTATGTACTTTGCCTTTTACCATTTCCCGATGATAGACTGTTTTGACTTTCCTCTTTGCCACTTTCTCTCTTCTCTGCTAGTTGAAGGAAGTAAGAAACGAAGTAGCACTACTCCCTAGTAATTCCCGGTAGCCTACTACTACTTACTACTATAGTTCTAAAACGGAACAATTCCAGAAAGGTGAGGTTAGGTTAGGAAAACGAAAGACGAAGAAGAGGTAATAGAAGCACATAGTAATACCACAAGTTCAGCCATCACATTTATTTTACTCTTCCGTCTTTTCTGAGTGCTGGTAATAACACAGAAACAGGGTAGTAATGTGTGCCATAAGCGAGTAGTCTCATGAGCGTACAACAGCACCTTACAGGAAGAACCCGTTACCAGTTCTCCAGTGGATGTACATAAATCCCAAAGATTACCTAACTCTTCCTATTTCACCGGAAAGCGAATGAATGACTAAGCAACAGCAAGAAAAGCCGTCCTCTTATATCACCAATGGAAGAGAAACCTCAAGTAACTAGTCATAGGAATACAAAAAAACATCCACAGTTGACTCAAAGGTACAGTGGTGCAGTGAGAACACAGCAAAATTCTTGGTGTGCGAGTAGAATGAATCTAAACTTGTTCTTCATCCCTCCCTTCTCTTCCTCTTTCTCACACTAAAACATTTTCTTCTCCGCTGTGTATTATCTAACGGTGAACATCCACTTTCCCTCGAAACAACATACCCGGTACCTATATAGTCCCCTCTCTCTACAGTAGACATATCATCAACGAGGAGGACGATTATGATGGAACCATGCAACTCCCACGGTCTCTCAAATCGGACGAGTATCCCTAAGGACTTCTGCGGGTTAAAACATGCTCCATTGACTGATCTACTGGATACATCTACAAAGTTTGGTATGTCTCCTCCTCATGAAATTTAGAATGGTGTGCTCTGGATTTAAGTCAAGTCCGACGGAGAGCCATCTCCCCAAAACAACGTCGTAAATTGACATTTTACTTATACAGTGTACACATATGTGAGGCAAACACAATGACGCTACTTTCCTTCAGTGTTATATTCGTTAACGGATTTCTTAGTGAGATATGAAAGCATGTACCCGTACCATTCACCACAAGAATACTATTTATTTTATCATCCAACCAAGGTCTCCCATCTCCTCTCTCTAATGCAGTTCTCAATCTTTGAAAAATGAAACTTTACACACACAACCACATTCATTTTGAATGAATTAACTTTCCCCTCTCATTCTCATTCCAAATTGCAGCCACTAATGCCAACAACTTACTGCTAGGATATCGCTTTACCCTCTCTCTTGCCACTGACTGGAATTAATACTGGTATCTGTCGTGGTCTGGTCGTGCTAGGTTTGTAGTAGAGTGTCATTCAAAATCAATCTCGAAGGAGAGAGCGACGAAAACCCCAGGCAAAATATCCTCTTTTCGAAAGCTCATGACGGTATTGTATGAGGGAGAGAAAAAAACCGGGAAACAAATATACAAAACAGATATTTCCATTTCGCGGTTGAACTAAAAAATATCACAGTGGTTTGTCTTGCTCGACTATCATCAGGATGTCACTGAGAAACGTATAACGTAACGGTATACAGGTTATACACTCTTCCAAAGTGAAAGTGTAATAGGGACCTGCATATTCATTATACTAGACTTCATGGAATTTCATACATAGTTTAGTCTGTCGGATTAGTCATATTTCAAATTTATGGTAATATTTTATGGCAAATTTCAACAACTGAAACAAGAGAGCATATTAATTTTTATGAATGTATTCATCAGTGTCCTTCCATCTCTACGCATAAATTCACTGTGAATGGATGAGTACAACTACAACAAAAATGAAACTGTTGTTGTTGATGTTTATGATGATGCGAATGAAATAATGTACACATTCATCTTCTAAAAAGCTACACACAAAATGCTGGTTGCCTCTATGCTTTCACGTAGGATAAAGGAGCCAGCTTTGCTACCATTGAAGAATAGGAGAGAAAGCCACACACGGGGCGAGTGAATAATAACCAGTAAAAAATAATAGTAACGGAGGACACAAAGAGCAGGCCATCCTATATAATGGTTTTAAATAAAAAGCAATATAAAGGATGAGTTCAACCTGGCTTAGCTATCTCGTAGCCGTCTACCACACACAAGCAAAGATACTATAGAATGTAATATATGTCCACATACACGACCTGCAGATACGAGGTAGTTGAATAGACCCACATTTTTAGTGTATCTGTATCAGAGTGAATTTCGGGTATGCTGTGGTGCATAAGTGCGCTGTTATATGAAAAAAGGAAAGAAGGAAGAAATTACTCGTTGTTTCGTTGGTCTGTTAATGCCCTATTCCTCTCGCTCTCATACTTTTTAAAGAGTAATGAATGACACTAGAGAGAGAACGGGAACAGTAGAGAGAGAGAGAGAGGGGGAGAGGAGCCCTTTTGCCTTGAACTTTTCTCTTTTATTTCCACTTTCTCCTACTTCTCCTCTCTGTACGATTCGACGGCATACAGAGCCGTGTGTACTCACATGCTGGAGTAAACTACATACTACATTTACAACTTGTTTTCCTTGCAAGCTTTCAAAGAAAGACGAGGGAAACGGTATCAACAACAGCGGCACGATTGTTTCACAGTATATGTGTATCTAACCATATCTAAAAACAAGATCATGTGTACCTACCTCAAACACATAAAACAACGGTATACCTCCATACTTTTACCTCGTGTGTGTGTGTGTGAACTTTGGTCTGTATTTCGTACATCTTCTTTCCCTACGAGTACCTATATGTAGGTACAAAAACGCTCACATAATAATATCAGTAATACCTTTGTAAGCTCCTTCTTCTTCGAATCCTTCGCCCTTTCTCACAAGACTCCAATCTATTTGGAACGTGAACGCCAAAAGAGATAAACTATACATTATGTTGGGAACAACAACCAGCCAGTCGGCTACAATTCATACGGTAACGGCAGCAGCGGCACAACTAACAAAAATGCCGTGTGTCTGTGTGTATGTTGTCCTGCTCTTTGTACGTTTCCTCTTTTTTTTGGGTGAGTGAACCGATGCGATGAAACAAATAACAATGTTATTATTATAAACACAATACACATTATACAAGCCCTTATAAAACATACAAGAGAAAGTAAAATACTACTGTTTGCATCGCCACCGCTCTGATGCGGACACCAAGTGACTACAATAACTAATATATATATCCATATGCATTATAGATGTAGGAATTCCTGTCTCTCTCTCTCTCTCTCTCTCTCTCTCTCTCTTCTTTTCACTGACTAAATACAAACACATTTTAATACGAGCATATGCCTTGTACGCAACGATGAGAACAAAAAAGGAATACGGGAATGTAATATGAATGTGTACACACTTGTACCCTGTACCTACCTTAAATGATGGTATCATATGGACATTGTTTGCAGAGGTGATATGATGATACAGCTCGGAGAGCTCTGCTCACTACGATTCGTACAAACTACAATAAGTCCTATCTCTCTGGTGCTCTTGTTTATTTCTCTTTTCCCTTTCCCCGTAAAAGTCCTGCTGGGGAAGTTTCCCATAACATTACACGATGCTAGATCTTCCTATACCGTTACAACCACCGGAATTTTTTAACCGGTAGACACAATCTACTTTCTCCAACTAGTTGGTACGGTAGTGAGGTCGGACTTGGCAGTTGTGATATCAGTATCAAAATTCACAGACAAATATTTGTTTCACTTTACAACAGACAACTAACTACAGTGAGAACCAAAAGTGCACATAGGGACGACGACAAGACAGCTTGAATAAAAGGGGGAAATTTTTTCAGGGCAAATTCGAGTACACAAAAAGGGAAAAAGTGATGCTATCATCAACATTATCAGTGTGCAAGTACGAAGAAAAATAATAGGAGAGGTTCTTCTATATGGATGATAGTATTTACTGCTGGTGATCATGGTTGATAAGTACAGAAAAGGAGAAAACTATGCGATACGAAAATAATACAGCAGTGAAGAAAAGCCGAACGAATGTGTATTTACAATGGCGTTGTATAACAATTTTGCAGAGAAAAGGGAGTGGAAAGTTCATACTTGAAATGGTTAAAATTGTCCAGATGCACGAGAAAATATTTGCAAAAGGATAAAGAATTTATTGTGTGAGTTCCACATAAAAAGGCCTGACCACCAGCGAGCTGCTCACAATTGATAACAATAATGATAACATTAACCATCACTTTTTCGACGATCGTTGTGTGTGTTCTAGATTTAATACTAGAGCTTTAGACCGTCTCCTTCATGCCTAAAAGTGGTATTTTTTCTCAATATTTTTTTTGCCTTCAAGTCGTCAATTCCTATTGCTTTTACCATCGTCAAATTTGATATTTACTTGCATTGTGACGCACACGTATTATTTCACAAGTTTCTATCGTCGTCATCAAGAAAAAAGGTATCTATTCCCATGCATACTTATGGGAATTTTCTGATTACGAAAGATATTTCTTTTGGCAATATTGCAACAAAAAAGGGAAGCGTATATATATGGCAAAGGAAAAGAAAACTTAAAATTCACATGTCAGTTTCACTTCGGAAACGTCTAGAACTGTATTACAAAGAAAGTAGATGGGAAGGATGAAAAACGGAAACCTATTTTTGCTCATTTTATACTTTCACAGAGAACAACCAGCAGCAGCGTGCTGCAGAGTATAATATGTATATATAATATTATTGCATATAAAATTCATACAAATATCTTACATCCATACACCACCATTCTTGTGTAGGCAGGCAGACATGCATGTCTGTAAAATGTAAAGTAATGCATACCTATCCCCTCATATGAGCAACAATACTTGAAAAGTTCTGGTAGCACGGTTATTGCAAAAAGCAGTAGTGGCAGAGTTGTACCAACTCACACAAGCAGCAACGAGTACATTTTTCCAGATGAAATGTTATTTAAATATATGTAGAGGAAAGTAAAAGATAATAATAATAATAAGAGAAACTAGAACAGCTTGATTATATACATACTTGTAGTAAATGTGCATGGGTATTGGGTATTTCCTTTTTTGTAATATCGAGCTTTCCCATTTCCATCTGATCCTGTCTGTTGAACCATATAGTATGAATGTATATGCATTTTTTGTTGTTATCTTGTCAAATACTTTTTTCTTCTCCGCTGACTATGAAATATGAAGCGCTAGAAAGGATGATTACTAATGATATAGCTGTTTTTCTTTTTTTCCTTCATATTATTAAGCGAATGACTTTCTCTTATTGTTATTCCTATTCCTATTATTATTTCCAGAGAAAATGGAAAGAAAGAATACCAGACAAAAGTGTCTTTTGCATCTTTTACACGTTGTGATTGTCAAAAGAAGGGTTGAAATGTCTCAAATATGTAGATATATGTGTACACATACTCTACTCTTTTTTACATAATGATGTCGTTTTGTTCTAAAAAAATGTCTTCAAACTTGAAGAATTCTTCACAATTATACGAGTCATTATTCCTGTATTCCTATTTATCCTGTGACGATGAGAGAAATAATTAATTCAGGATGGAAGCTTCATTGGAATAGTCCATTAGAAAGGGCATTTGTTCTCCTTGAAATGAAATCATGCAGGAGGGAGACGTATACATACTTATTTTTAAACACTTCATATAGAAGAGTGTACATGGGGAATCCACAGGAGCAATTGTAAAAAATGCTCACTAAACCAATAACAATTTTCTAAAGTGTGGTGGTATGTATGTAATTATCCCCAAGAATAATTTTCACGAACAAAGTCTAGTGGACGACATAGCGGAAAGTATTTGAATAATTGAAAATGCTATCTACATAAGTGCTCTCACTACTCTCTGTTGTTTGTTATTGTGCTACATGTCTGAGCATAAACACGTATCAACCAACCACACTCGCATGGTGCTGCTGGTGAGATGATGATTATTATTACGGCGGACACGCGTGTGTATGTAGTTGTGTGGGGGTCGGCATGTAGCAGAACCGTATATGGTCTTGGTGAAAGCCTCCAAACGTAATCGGGCAATGAAGCCAATTAACAACTGCTGTAAATGACACTAACTGCAGGGAACAAAAACTGACTGGAAATAGCTACAGAAGCTTTCATTGGCTTATTGCTTTGTACAGCATATATTTTACAGGTTGTAACGGTGCTCCATACACACAATATCGAAACAATCCAACAAATTTCCGAAATAATAACAGAACTTAAACAAGTAAAGGCCTAATTTTATATAAATGGAACGATATCGTGGGTTGGCAAGTGGGCTATTTTTAATTAATAACCTGGAGCAAAACTAGTTTGACTTGGTTTATTTATTTTCTCTCGCACATTATTTGCATAAACGCTAATAATCAATAGTGCCAATCAAGCGCGGGCATTAGGTACAGAGCTGGTTACTTATTTTTGTAATTTTAAGTTTACAAAAAAACACAGTGAACAGGTCTTACCTTGCCTTGTTTTCTTCTCTCAGTTGGAAACTTTCACAGAAAATCAGCATGGGATTAAGTGCTTTGTTGACCAGTTGTGAAATTAACAGCACGGAAAGCATGACACCACTTTTCAAAAGTTCTAATTATATCATCCCATAAAAAATGGAACAAGTTTTGGATGCTCTTTAAACTTTCACTGTTGCTACTACTTTCTCTCTGGGTTATTTCTCATTTTCTTTTATTTTCGGAACACACCATCGTATCATCTGATGATGTTTATCATTCCTCTTCACACATGTTTTGATAACTTTGCAAACAGTCACCCACACCGTTCTTTTTTTTCAAGTTCAACAGAAAAAACTCTGGCGGTAGTACTACCACTACTCACAAAGGAATCCGAAAACTCACTGACACAACGGGCAAAAAACCGAAGGAACGACATACAATAATATTATGAGAATGAATGAGAAAGTCAACAAGAGTAAAAATGCTCGCAATCAGGAACACGACACTCTTTCGACTGCTGCTGCAGGTGGCTCAAGTACCGACTTTATATTCCTACCGTCGACACTGCCGCTACCACCACCACCACCAACTCTCTTGCATTGCTCCTAGAATCCTGTTTTCTTTTCTACTCGTCATATGTACGTACGCACAGATAGATTGTCAAATTGTCAGTGAGGAGAGAAAAGCAACTTGGCGAACAAACAAATACAAAAAACTATTCTCTCTCGCTCTCCAGCCTACTTTCCTATCCTACCAAATAATAAACGAGAATAGAACATGTATTGAGGCTGCCTTAGGAGTAAAATGTTCTCGTCTCATTCTTTGCTCTAAATACAAGCAGGTACGTCGTTATGTGTATGTGTGTGGTTATAACCTGAGTTGTGCATGAAGCCAACCAGCAATCTTAAAGTAAACCAAAGGATGTATGCTGTATACACAGAGGGTCTACACAAAACCGCTGTTCCAATTCAAGAGAAGCATGCAGCTCCTTTCGCCACACAGGTACCTACTTGGCTTTTAATACATGTTCACCCGAAAAAAAATGCTTTTCACTCACGCAATATACCGCACACGTTCAGTTGCTTTCTTTCTGAGCTGCTGTTAGGTGTAGTATAAATAGGAACTAGCAGGATATCTGGTATGTTGTTTGCAGTTCAGACCGAACGCAGGCGATCCATAACGAAAGGAATTCCGACCAGGTGCCCTTTCACGTTGTTGCTTCCGATCAAGGCAGATGTGTATGTTAGAAGGGAAAGGAGAAAGAGTGGAAGGAAGGAGAGAAAGAGCACAGGTTTCACTGGGAAACTTGTACGTTACGTTCACTCACACTCGCTCTCTTTGACCTTACTCCGTTCGCAATAACAATTCCTTCACTCCTCTAAAAGGCTATTCGACAACTTAAATACACACTTTCGTGTAAAAAATGAAGCCATTGAATTCCAAAAATGAGGATTTTCTCCTCTCTAGCTCTGCTTTAAAGTTAAAAACGGAAACATTACGAGAGATTCAGAAAAGTCGTTCAGAGAAAATCGTTTTCCTGATATTATACTTGTGAGTGTGTACACAACGCGTATCAAGGTAATAATGTGGAATATGCAGGGGCAAAGTTTTAATTGAAAAAATAAATGTTTTATAAAAACGATAGTCTTTTCAGATGTACTACTGCCACACAACTGACGACGGTGTTCTTGGCTAAATGTCTTCCTCCACTGACCAATAACAAGACTTCATAGCGTGACCAGCAATGTACCTACAAATACGTAAAGTTTCAGCTCAACGTCCCCGTTTAATACTGTTTCCTTTCTGTGCGAGAGAAAATGTTCTCCAGAAATGTGAAATTGCAAAGAGTGCCATTGTGTACACACAAAAAATGTTATCCCTGCCGTATGTATTATTTTTTCAAGAAAGAAATAAACCTACATATGTCACAAGCTCAATACAATCTTAATGCACTGGTTGATATTATTATAAACAGAAGAGAAAGAGACGAAGCACGTCAGGGAATATGTCACATTATGTATTATCACAAAGGCATAGAGAAATGGAAATAGAGAATCCCGGTTTCACCAGTTAAACCCGAGAAACACGATGATCAACTTTTTCCAGAGAAAAATGCAAGAGTAGGGCATGGTAAAACGAGAAACAAATCCCACACACATATCTCCTGCCTGGAACTGCTGTGCATGCACACGCAAAACAGTTGAGTTCTCTTTACTACAACTTTATTAACCCAAGGCGATACAATATAATAATAACACAAGGTAACATTCCCAGCAAACGCAGCATCAGCAATAAGATTATGTATACGAAACAATGAAAGAAATGGAATACAAAAGTGAATATCTTTGAATAGGACAAAAATAAAGCTACATACGTAATATATGTATGTATGGTGGTCTTTCGGCCGTGAATATTTTCTCTTTGCAAGTACAAGTCCGTGAGCACAAACGTCTTTGATTCTCTTTTTTTTTCGTCCTACTAAATGTTCACCAGTTTGATCTATATATCCCTATCCTGTCACATTAAGGCTGTTAGAGGAAAGCTCAAAGGAGAAAGCTATGATATATGAACGCGGATCTGTCCTGCTGCTCTACGGCAGCAGCATGCATGAAACTTATACCTTAAAGCCCCAACGACGATATGCATGCATGCATTATCTCTCACACACATATAATATGCTTATTGCATGACATATTCTTGTAATAGGAATGTGTGTACAGAGAAAGGGAAATTTGTTGCATGGTTCACAAAAGCACTTGCATATATTGCATATTATAGGATGATGTATGATGGTAGGCCAAATAACTGACGGTGAATGTGAATGAGTGGTGCATGAATAGAAAATTCCCTTCCTTTTTCCTATTTCCTATTCCTCCCCTAATCTTACAGGGGAACTTGACTCTCATTCTGTCTTTCTGTCTGCCACTGCCTTCAGAAACACAAGTAGCAATTCAATGCGGGTACCACACTACCATGCATACCACGAATGAGCGAGCGTGGCGTGGAATGACTCAGCAGACGATTTGTATTATAATACGCTTAGCTTGCTCCTGTATACTCTTTTTTCCTTTTATTTGGACTCAACTTACCCTCCGTGTTCTTTTGTGGCTGAATCACCATCAACAGAACTCTAACGTAAGTAGAAAGTATGAAGCTAAAGAAAAAAGAAAAGCTTTAAAAAAATTCTCGAGCAGGATAGCAGATTGGTTTTCTTTGCAACTTTATGCCCATGATATAAACAGCAGCGAGGAGTCCTGTACTCCTCATTCGTAGTATTCCTCATGAACTTGCACATATTTTGGGTATCTATTCTATTCCATTGTATTGCAGACTTTAGCCACCACCACCACCGATCACAACCGACAACGGTTACATTTTTACTTTTTTTCATTGTACGCTATATACGTTCTTTTATCCATATTACTGGCTTAGCATGTTGCCAGCCAAATGCAAAATAAAATTTTCTATTATTATTATTGCCACTGCATGCTGTTCTTATTGTTTGACTTGTTCCTCTCTTCACAAGCAGAGCTGCTGGAGAAGAAGGACGATCATGGTGACTAACTGTATATCTAATCGTAATGGACGGGAATGGGACAGGCTTTCTTTCATAAGTTACCGTTGAGAACATATCGTGGAGGAGAAGGAAAAGTAATATACGTGTGCTGTACATTATGTTTGTTCAGATATTCCCAGTTGTATGTACGCAGCTTGTACACAATTCCAATTCCCTTTCACTTGCCCGCCTGTCTCCCTCTAATACGTTATAAGTATATGAGGCTTATTTAGTGTGCTCTTGCTTTCCTTTCCAGCTTTCCACTATCCTTAGGTATTTTCAATGTAAAACCTAATGTAGACCCTCGCGTAGTCCTGTGCGTTATAGAGAAAGGTGAACACTTTTTTTATTTTTAATACGCCATTACCATGCATGAAACCCAATAGCATATCATACCACAAGCAAAACAAAATTACTTTGCGAGGTGAGTGAATGTGTGTGATATTGGCAAGGTTTTTATCAGCTTGGTTGCCTGCTTTCCCTCCGGTTTCCATTATACCTACCTACCTACCTACCTCCACAGCTTAACATCACCTTTCCTCATCATTCTTCTCCGTGTTTACGTTAGTCTGAATATATGTATGTGTATATATACAATAAATGATAAGTTATACTAGTGCATAGAGTGGAGTGTAATTTCAAGCGTCATTTATAGCGTACGATTATCAGTGACACGCATGTTATGAGGCTCATGGTTTGTTGTATAGATATCCTTATAGCATCTTGCCTATCTACACTTCTCAAAAAAGGCAATTTCTTAGTGGTATTATTATTATTAATGACGGGGATATAAAAATATAGACGAGTAATAATGCGTTATATTATCCAAAGTAATTGTGAAAGTCAAAGTCCACCTCTATGCTATACTTTCTCTTGTAGTCTTCACCTTAGTAGTAAAAATTAATTTAACAAATTTATCAGTGTTTTCTTCGTGTATGATTTTTTGGCAGCTGTGCTCTATCCAACATCTAAATATTAACCTTTGCTTCGTTTGTGTTCTAAGTGAAAGTTCGTACAGATAAATTTTTTAAAGAAAGTAAGGTTATTATTTGTTTACCATCTGTCATTTAACTTGATTTAATTACTTGATTTAGAGAAGTTCTAGATTAAATTATTTTACTTTGAAAAGGCTACTTTAAAGAGTGGAATAAAAATTAGTGTGGACTTGGTTAAATAAAAGAATTCCTGTTTCACCAAGTTTCATTGACGTTAGGTAGTCGTGTAGTCAGCCTTGATACAATGTTCACTCAATAAATTACAGTCTTTCTAAACTGCCAAAAGTACGTGTTTTGAATGTTGATTAAAAACAAAGATTCAAATTTCAATCATTCCGTACAATAAAAATGGCTCCAAATGACACATAGTAAATATTTTTGGAAACTGTAACGGAATATTACAAAGGTCACAAGGACATATGTAGTCTTCTAGTGAAATAATGTGCTTCAACTATAGCTCTTTCCAAAAGTAAAATTTATACAT
This sequence comes from Coecobrya sp. COE2, assembly GCA_027743765.1. Classification (NCBI taxonomy): domain Eukaryota; kingdom Metazoa; phylum Arthropoda; class Collembola; order Entomobryomorpha; family Entomobryidae; genus Coecobrya; species Coecobrya sp. COE2. The sequence goes on along the minus strand of JAHZMV010003002.1, from coordinate 2,379 downwards.
AGTTTTGCGTGGTTATTCAATTAAAAATTGAACAACACGACAATATGGATGCCTTTGGACTTGGGCCGTTGCCTCATGGATGGGAGTGCAAAATCGAACCAAAAACAGGTCGATTGTAAGTAAATTTCTCTAGTCTTTTCATCAAGTATGCACGATTTAATAGTGTATGTATCTAATTATTAAGTACTTACCCGTAAATGTGTCTGAATTACAATCGATTGGGATGAATATTGAATGTAATTACAATTACATTGATTTTAAAACTTTTAGCCCTGGCTTTTATGTATTTGTCTTTATGTAATGGTAGTATATGGTCATCCTCTAGTATGTCAGTACGAAAAGCGTACTTGAAAGGTGGAATTGTAAAATGTGTTCTGTTTGCTGATAGAAATCCAAAAAATCACTAGTACAAAACAGCTATCTAAATTAAAATCATAACAGAAGTATGAAATGTTCATGCATGTACAATATCATCTATTTGTGTCAACACCTTACATTACATATCAAGGCTTGGTCACTAATTAATAATGTTCATTAGGCTCCTCCTGGCTACTGTACATGTTACTGTTTATAGAATTTCAAAAACCTGACAGTTGACGTCACTTTTCTACGGTCAAACTGTATGATTTATTCAAATGGAAGCTATTTTGGCAACATATCACATAGCTCGATTATTGAATCGATCATTTCCTTTTGTGCAATCGATACTAATACAAGTTATTGTCACAGTAAGTTTAAATGTACAAAAGCTACAAACAAAAAGTACACAAAATTGGAAAGCAAATCGAGGTGGTTTGCTAGATATTTACTAGAAATGTAGATGTGTGGCTTCAAAAATCAATTACTTACCTTTGTCATTACATTATTCCGCCATAAACTCGACCAAATCCATTCCACTAGTAGTCAATCCATCAAAAGATAACGAGAGAAACTAGAGCAATCCAATTACGCTAATGGTATTATACATCATTCCCACAGAAATCATGTAAATAGCAAATATGTCTTTGTGAAATTGAACTGTCCAGGGTATCGGTTTACTATACGCTCCTGACAAACTCACAAAGTGTCACTGGCTTTGCCATCAAGTGCCCTAAAAGTAAATACTTGAGTATCCACACGAATCAAACAAATAATATAATTCTACCCAGAAACGATTGAACAAACTTACATAAATGTAAAACCAATCATATAAATTGTACTTGATGTTGATGAACGGTTACAATCATTAGGAAGATTGTAAAATCATGTATATATCGCTCTTTTGATAATAAGTAACTTTGTCACAAACACATAAAAATGATGAATAGTAGTAGTCCTCATGAAAATTACAATAATTGATGTAGCTCTTTTCGGAGTAAAATGACAACCACGTTTTTTAAATGATGAATGTAATGTATCGTGGGTAAACTGTTACGGAGCTGCCTATTTTGTGCAAATTATATATATAAAATATATTTTATATCCATATTAGTTATGTATGCATTTATAATCATCTGTATGTTCTTTTTCAGATATTTTATAAATCATCCGGCCAAAACAACAACTTGGGATGATCCTCGACTCAATTTGATTCCTCCACCACCATACCACATTGCTGTCACACAGCCGACAGCATATTTTGAGGTCAGTAAAACTTAGTATATCAGTATTTCAGTATACCAAACTATATGCATCAGCTAACCAAACTCACTGGAGCATTATTTATACACCTGGGGAGAATGTTTATGTAGCATTTTCTGCATGTAATGTATTAGTCATGATGCGCACATGCATAATATGGAGTTATATTATAATATATTGGTATGTGAGCGAGTAAAGCATCAATATCATCTTATCATTGTATTAGGTGTAGTGCTGAGATACTACAAAAAGTGTATTGCTTGTTTTCTATGTGATCAATTTATGCTACGCATACATTACAAGCACAGCAGAATAGGCTTATTGAAACAAACGACGCATTAACACCAATGAGATGTCTCGTATCAAGAAAACTCATACGAATAATGGTACACACAAGCGCATCCATTCTCCTTGTATTGCTGGAAGAGGATTGTGTTGATGATCAACAAGCTAGCATTAATGCAAAGAATATTATATGGGTAAACAAAGGACAGAAAATTGTCGTCATGATTTGGAATTCCAATCCCTAATTTTGAAATGGACGTGTCTATTTACAACTTTCCAAAGTTCAAAATATCACATCAGTTTGGCACAAAGAGGCATCATGTTAAAAATGCAAGTGATGTGTGATGAAAGGATTACCGTTTAGAATAATTTGAAATTAATTCTAATATTTCAAGATAAACAATGAAAACGCTTATTTGTCATTTGCTGATATTTAGACAGCCGATTCCGTATTTATTCTCGCTAAAACTTCAA
>JAHZMV010003001.1:0-10422 GCA_027743765.1 Coecobrya sp. COE2 | reverse complement strand
CAGCTAATTTTACTATTCATGAATTGAATTAATCAAAGACTCCACCTATTTTTATGATTCCCATCTTCATTTTTGCTTAATTTGGGTAGTCAAAAGCACAATTGTCCTTTTGCAATCTTAAAATGTAAAAAGTAACATTTAATTGGACCAGTAAACCAGAATAATATTTTGGTACTACTGGTATATCGTTCGGAAAGTAGAAATATGTGAGGGGTCAATATGTACACACTTATTTACTTGCATCAACTCACACTGGAAAACTATGAAAATTTCCGGTTCAAACACCCAGTTAATTCAAGTGAAAAATAGAGGGACACTTTATATATGTTTTCATGAACTTTCTTACTATATAGAACTTTCCAAACTGTGAGTACTGAATTACTATTGCACATTTCGTTCCAGGTCGATTCCCTGTGGTATTCTAACGAAAGCAACTTTGATTTGACTACTTATCTCCTCCACCTATTTTCAAAAAAATCAAGAGCAGAATGATTGCACTTGGAATTCGGAATTCGTTCTAATACGCTCGCCTAGAATGAAGCGCATATCATCATCACCCTTTTCACATTATTTACTTTATTCATTTTGCTTCGTACAGCATCAGTTACCTACAAGCAAAGTGGGGAAAAACAAGTGTGATAATTTTCATCCTGATACCCGCGTACACATACGTACTGATCTACGCCTAGTTAAGAAGGAAATCATTGCATAATCAAAACAGGCTTACTCAACGCCTCAATGGACGACTGGTGCAAATGTTAGAGGGATGAAATAATTTAAATAACTTGTTGTTTGGGGATTTTTCTTCTGGCGAACGAAGGCTGCTGGTGCACCATCGTCCAAAGTCTTGCAAGCAGCGAAAAGGAGATTATTGTTTGGAGCAAGTAGGCAGATGAAGTAGTAGTCAGCAACACCGCTCTCTCAAAAAAGCGAGTGAATAATTCAGGATCATGAAGCTCACTGATGAAATTCAAGTGTCCTTTGAGGAAAGTGAAAAGAATAACTACTAGGAAATGGTGGTAATATAGCATTTGCTAAAGAAAGGAACATAATTTAATGTTCTTATAAAAGCACAAACTTCTTATATATGTTTATATTTTGTATGGCACATTGTTATATGCATATAAGGGACTTCCCGTTACTGTTACTCATTGTTATTTGACTATCACAAGTTTGAGCAGTAAAACCAGATGTGCCAAGCAAAAATCTACAACTTGCTTTTTCCACTCCAGGCATGGATGAAGTAGGGAAAATCCGGGACGAAAAGTGAATGAAAAAATTGAAGACGAGCTACGGCCAAATTTTACACTAGGGAATCCATCTTTTTTCTAACTGGAAATAATGGCGGAGAACGGTTCTTCTGCACTTCGTTTTTCCGCCAGATCTTTTTTATATTTGGCTACATTATTAGTGTTTCACCATTCCATGCGTACTCTTCGTTTTATATCAAGAACGACCCCTTCCTTTTTATATAAAAAAATGTGTATAGGATGTTGTAGAGGTCTAGGAGAAATAAGTTGTTACAGAAATATTCTAAGAATCCAATGATACTGTATTGCAGTTTGCATGATATGTTTTACTCCAATCCAGTTTCACGATGACACTTACAACCGTTCTCGTTCCACGAATACTTTCGCTCTTTCTTTCACTACATTTTACATTCTCCAGTTTTATTATACTTTTTCAATTTCTTCAGATTTTTTCAACTCTTTCCCCACACTTTTAAAAAGGATCTTACAGGGATTCTGGGTACTGCAATCATAAACTTTGAGTGAGTGCTGAATGCTCTAAAAAGGTTCATGCTTTAAACACACCACCCATTTCGTTGTACCACTTTTTACTCATCTTCCCTCTGTCGTTCTGTCAGAATTATATTATATTATACTATGGCAGTAAACACAAAATAACTTCAGGAAACAATCTACAACACTGCGATCGAAGGACCGGTTTATATATAACTTAATGTATATACGGGAAAATATGTACATCCTTCCCATTGCTTCAAACCATAACATTATTATTAAATAAAGGAAACTAGCTGGTTTTAAACTGGATTGTATAATAAAGCAAAAAAATCATTTTTTGTGAAAGAAGAGGAAATGATTCTTGGCATATGCCTACATGTATGTTTCATATCTGAATGCTTGTAACAAGAATAATAGTAAAGAATGGGGTCCTAGAATTCTACAAAAAAAGTGACTCAACTCAATCTACATTCTAGATATATTGTATATTTTATATCAATTTCAAATCGACTCACGTTTCTCTCTGCAGAACGTTGCAAAAATTTCATGAACTATGCTATATAGGTATATTTTATATTATACATACCTACATACATTACACATTACATAATATTAATTGGTAATAGGTACCGGGATTAAATTTGAATATGTTTATGATCAGTAATATGTTTAATATATTGTAATATTTACCGGTAGTATGTAGTCGTATAATCTACGTCTAGCAAATATCATTGCTAGCTTGTGTGAATTTATTGCGATTCAATTTCAGTTTATTTATAATTATTCGTATTTTATTAGAAGTCCAAAGTCTGGCTTGTGGGATATATTAGATTATTAAAAATTATAGGTAAATGCACTGAGATAACTTTTTGCAAAATAAATAAAATATGCGTGCGTGCTAAATAAAGAAATGAAAACATTCTTCTCGTATGCATTTGATGTTTAGACATAGAATCCTGCACAAACAAAAAAACTGAATAATAACCAGGGGAGAGCTACAGATCTTTAGATCTTGGTCTTTGGGAAAGAGGGTGTAACGCAAAAGATGAAGAGAGCAACGATAGAAGCACGAAACAAGCCATTAAATCAGGTTACCTCTGTCAGCATCACAATTCTGGGGACCCCTGCTGGTGGACCCGTGCGGACAATGAAAACAACACGAGCTCCCGATATGGATAAATGAAATAAGTTACGCTTATAATAATGTACACGGTAGGTATCCATACAATGAGAATTATCACCGGAACAATCTCTGAAATATAATTTAATGGTTACCCTCAGTAGTTCTTTTATGCTACCTACAACAAATTAATGGCGCGGTGATGTTTACTCTGGAGAATTTCAACTGTCGTCAGTTTCGATTCATTTTAGTTGATGTTTAAATATACTCCCTGAAGGTATTGACACGTATGCAAATCATTAATTAAACTGGCTAATTCATATTGACGAAGGCCATTCTTATTATATGATCAACCAAATCAATCAAATTATATGGTTTGCTATATAATATTATATTATTACGTTCAGGATATTCCAATGTATTGATTTCAAACATTTCATTAGCTCTGCCTTTATGAAAAGTGTCAATGCACTTTTCTGAAATCACGTGATTATCTACGTATTTGCTATGGAACAACACTACATATTATGTAGTATTTTACCGTAAGTCATTCAACCCTTTTTTATAACCTGTCACAAAAAGAAATAATTTTCAATTTCATGCAACCATACAATAATTTCCCAATGTCATTTTTATTATTGCCAACAAGCATGGACATTTCTGTAAAAAGAGAAAACTGTACATTATGATTTAACTTTTCCTCTTAATCAGCTATATGACCATGTTTACTGTTAGGTTCTTGTTTATCACAGTAATTTTTTGCTGCAATAACCCGTTGACAATAATGATGTTAAGAATCAGTCAATCCAGTTAGCCATTCCTTCACTGTTTTTTTCTTCTTGGAATGAAAGCAAAGTCAATAAAACAACTGTATTTTGTCCAGACTGAATGTAGAGATCAATAACCCTTTTCCAAGTATTTGTTGTCATAATCATAATCTACACATTGCGTCATAATCCATGTCCAGCGGAAGAATGGGTCTTTGACCCTTTCCTTAATATTCTTATGATTTCACCCTTTCCGTTTTTGCCTTACGTAACAAATAATAATGATAACCAGCAATAATGTAAAAAGTGTAAAAGGGTAAAGCTGTCGTCGTCTTCCTAACCATTGTACATAAAAATGATTAAACTGGGTCAAACTTTTAGTACATAAAAAATGGGTGCTTGTACGTATATTGATGACCCATGTATCCTTCTCTTTCGAGATAGGCATTTCCAGGACACTAACGGTAGCCCACAACCGCAACCCGCTATGTAGAAAAAAAGTATATAGCATTAACTTGACGTGTTTGTATGTCCTTAGATTCCTGACAACAGAGTAGTAAACCAGAGATTTGGTCATGTAACGGGCATTATTACGGCAATGTTTGTTTATTGAATTGTAGTATTTAAAAATTTAGCTGGAAGTGCACATGCAAAGGTACTGCTTCTCCTGTAGCCTTTAAAGAATTCGATTACCAAAGACCAACCGTAATATTATTATTGCCTTTATCCCGTTGCTTTACGCACTTGTGTCCTACTACTTTGCCTTGGTACTTTATTATACAACTATATGTTATATGGTTTTGCGTTGTATCTCATTACGACAAAGTTGTATAATAATATTCATATATCTGCCAAAGAAAAACAACATTGTAATAGGTGACAACTGAATAACAGTCTACCCTATTTTGCTCGCTCACGTGGGTAGGACGAACAAGAATGAGTAGAATCACTTTCTTGTAATCGTAAGGAAATGAAATTATTGCTGGCATTATACAGCTTACTGCCTTGAGGAAGTGCATACATACTGCTAGGTGTACAGATTCGGCTTGTCTAAATTTTCAAATACACTTGAATGTATGAGCATTCCCGTACTTCCTTTGGTGGTAGTGAATAAGCTATATGGTGACAAACTAATAAAAACACTGCAGCCACACGAACATAATGTGGCGTAATAACGTAAAAGAAAATGACGACCTTTATGTGAGTACCCAAAACCAAAATCTGAATGGCTTTTGTCCTTTATCCTATGCCTGAGGACAATTATGGATTCTCCAGACATGGACGGAAGGATGTACATGTATTCGTATTAATCTGCTGTTGAACAATACTGGCCACTATTTAGTGTAATAAAGCTGAAAATGCAGTAACATAAAATCCATAAAAGAAGGTCTACACAACTAAAAGTACAATGTAACAATATGCGTAGCCACTGCTACTCACAACATCTTCATTGATCTTTCTAAGTTTCAACAATAATGCTTCTCGCTGCTAGGACGAGATTGCATTACATTTTTAAAACAACAGATGCACACTAGGAAAGAAAGAATAAAATGTGTATTTTACAATGAATACGAAACGGTTATTGCTGGAATTCTTTCACTCCTTCCCATTCAAATAATGCCTTGTGAGGAAGACATGCACACATGTGGAAACCGACCGCAATCAATATGTATCGTTTTGTATATATATATATATATATTCGTATTATGTTCAGAGAGCCGTTCGGGATAATTTTTTGATCATGTATATGGACATTTGGAATTTGGAAGATCATCAAGTAATCCTTAAAGCCAATTATTGAAATTCGGTGGACATTATTACTGTTAAATTTCGTTTTTATTGCTTTTAATAGTAGTTAGAACATGGTATGGCAATAGAAAGTATAGATAACAATGAGGATATTATATCCTTTACTCCCGGATTTCCACAATTTAATGTAGTTTTGAGAACAATTCAAGATTTGGATTCAATATTTTATTTAAAAAGAACAAACCTGTTATTGGAAGGTAGCTCCTGTTTTACGATTGAGAATACTATTCTTTCCTTCATGAACGTAGCCAACTCGTAGTGGTCGTACCATTTGAAGTTCAGTAATACCATTAAGGAAATAGGCTGATGTGACGCAGTACCTTATATTCCTTTGTACTCTGGCGATGTTATAATTTCCAACAATAGGGCCAAAATCTTGAAGTGGTCCAGGATCCCCCCTGTAATATTTTGAATATCGGCATATATGTAGCAACGTTGTAATCTAATTATGGCGTATTGAAGGAAATGGTTACCATCGGTTCATTAACGGCCGGAGAATATCATGATAAAATAGCGCTTTCAGCTTAGGAGCTATTTCCGCCTGTCGGGGTATCTTTGGGTAACACCTACCCATCGCATGGGTAAACACCCACCACAAATTATCAATAACTTGATCGAGTTCAGTAAAAACTACATCAACCTTTTCTTCTGGTGGATATAATTCTGTCGTTTCAATCATATCACTGGATTTACCTTTGATGCCAGTTACCTGTGAGGAAGGATAAGAAGACGGCTTATTCAGTAAATGGGTTTTGAATTAAAACGGGGTTAGCTCAGATTTACGCTTGTAAAATGGCATATGACTTACCTTCATCGCTTTTAGTACTAAATCGTATGGGGTCAGATCATCTTTACAAGCGGTCAGTATAGTTTGAATATTTTCCCATGCAGCTGTATTATTAGTAGTTCTTGTCTCAACCGAATTTAAATATATCATTGTGAATTCCCGGAAAATGTTCATATAACCATGCGGAACCGCAACAGAGGGACATGATTTTTTGAAAATTTCAAAGAGAGCATCAATCAGATCGCGTTTCCATTTGAGATCACTTCCAAAGTCCATCTTTGTTGCATTAAAATCATTGCCGTAATTCCAAAATGCCATTTTGGCCAACTCTTCTCGAGTTGAGTATCTATCAAGATTAACTGTCATTTCTGAACCCTGAGTGCCGAGAGCCCCACAAGCAATACCACCGATGACATCATCAAAGTTGTCAAGAACTATTATAAAAAAATTTAAAATTACATTATGTACTCGTACTATATTTTTGAAAAAAAAGATTGCACCTTTTCCTTACTTACATTGTTGATCCGACATATCATCTCCTCTTCCAACAACTGCGTAAAAAACTAATATTAACAAAAAACATAATATTTTTGAAGTCCCCATTTAGTTTAGTCTTCAAGAAAACTCCTGAAGAAAAACTACTATTTTCAGCAATGCTAATATTCCGCGTGTCGTACACACACTGGCAAGAAATAGTTACCGATTACCGATTAGGCATAAAATATTCTGCCGTTTTAACTCATTGTACTCATTCGTGGAAATAATATACATACATAATATAATTCATATAATATTCTGTGATATATGTTCTAGTATGTATGTACAATTATAATTATTATTGGCTATTATTTCCGAAAACTCGATAATTTAATATTATAGAGCTTCTTCTTTTGGCTCAGTTAATAATATTCATACATTTTATAGTAATCCTAGTTTTCATTCACATTGAAACGAGGTGTGGTGGTGATGTTGATTAATGATGAAGAATTGATGATGCCAGAAACAAAGTTAGACGGGAGCGATGAAAGTTTATAAGGTAGAGTCACAAACCGAAAACGGAGGATGTCAAAGTGGAAAACAGATTGTATTTTTGCATCGTCTTACGTTACTAAAGTATTGTATTACTTTGTTGGTTTTACTGACGTGCATGATGTGGATGTTGTATTCGCTATGGCTCATGTAAGTAGTATGTTCCTTCAGTTTCTACCCTGATTTTCTCCACTGGATTATTACGATCCAATAAAATGAGAATGAATGTCAGGCTTAAATCCGTATAAATATCTCTTGGTTTTGTTTCCCACCAGTTAATAGGCTGAACATTGTTTCATCTGAATCATGACGGGATTGGCAATAAGTTACCAGTTTCATTGTTTTCCCTTGTGTTTCGTGTGAGATTCAAGAAGATTAGCGAAGGCACAGTGCATGACACTGTCGACTCAAAGGAAGCGTTCCCTTAATGTTTTGACCACGAACACCATATAATATGTAGTATGTAACCTGTTTTTATCTTCTGTGTGCAATGTGACACGATACAAAAGTAAAATTTCATTGTGCGAGTAGCCCAACTTTAAGGGAAGCAATTACACAGTTTTATCCCTTTCTGTTCTGTCTCATTAATTTTCCACCAAAGGATGGATTACATTCCCAGTCAGCAAATATATATTTTTCATCTCCATCTGAATTGAATTTACAAAAGCTACTCTTTTTATTCCCCCTTAGTATTTGGACCGTATACACTATCAAAACATAATGACAATAGCAACAAGGGCAAATTGCTAAATTGGCGGAACACATGTCACCTCTTGGCCTCTTTTAATGCAAAGTGAAAAGGGTGGTGTTCCGAAGGGTAATCTCCTTTTAACAGAATAAAATGAAGTTAGTCTCATAAACCTTCTCCGATTCCGCTTGATACCAGTATATATTATGTTATTATGTACCAGCATCAGAATATTACCGTCACTGGATCATGAGGAAATCCTGGCTACCCGATGCTTTTCATGTGAGGAAGCAACTTAGGATGATGTGGTGAAGATGTAACCCTCACAGTTATCAAACGCTTTGTTTACATATTGGTTGTCAAAGGGCTGACGGTACCAGAAGGGTGACAAACTGACAAAACACACGAGCTGTTTGGCGGATTCAAATTGTAACATATACATACTTGCTTGTTTGTTTAGATAGATCGAACAATTGCATGAAATGGCGTGGACAGTGGCTTTGGGTAATAATAAATGATCCGTCAAAGTTTCATTTGAATCGTATTATAATCACAGTTATTCTTATGTAATTTTGTTGACACCTCGTTTATATCAAGAGACTTTGTTAACATATTGTAATATGGGCTTCAGATTATTTGATGGATTATCTTTTAATCTGAGTTTTTTTAAAATTCATTAAAACGTAGAATAATATTAAATGAATAAAAAATGTGAAGCCAACTTTGGAGTTATTTTCGAGAGGAAAAATAATAAAATCCTCTCCACGCGGCACTGCAGCATTCATTAAGCTTTATATTCATGATATTCATTTAAATTATAAATCATTGGAAGGCACAGATGGTTGTAATTTTTTAAACGAAGAGGCAGATTCGCTGCAATTTTCATGATGATGGTCATCAGAATGATATAGCAAATTCATAAAAATGTGATGATGACAAATTATCTTATTTTTACGTCAACAAGTTTCAAACTCCTTTTGAAATAAATGTTTCTATATTCTCACAATTTGAAACTCAAAGAAGCTGAACCAGTAGGTTAAATGCTTAGGTTATTGGTAGGCTGCCAAACTTCTAATGGACATTTTAAAAAATAAAATAAAGATCAATGCCTCTGCAATATGCGTTTCATTTAACTATGTTGTTCTAATCTTTATTTGCCTTCGCAAAAATTATGATAATAAGGAAGACGCGAAATGTACTTTAGCATAATCACAAATTGTCATAATGATGGCGCTCATAATAACCGCCCATAAGTGCAGAATGATGTTGTAAAAATGGAAATGAGGAAAAACATTAGAGAGAAAAACATATTATAATGCGCATTGGTTAAGATATATATGTAAGAAAAGGCCAAGAATTTTCGACTGCTATTTTATTAGTTTATGATACCATCAATCACCGGTACAGCCGACAATTTTTTAAACATATTTTGTGAAAAAAATCTTTTAAGTTTGTTACTGGCACCCATTTCAGTTGGATATACGATTATTTAAATCTGCAAGAAGCGAAAAACTTTCTTTGAGTGAACATTTTATACATTTATTTTGCCATACTGTTCATAAACACTTTCTAATACGGTGGTGATCATCGTTTGGTACACACCTCATCATGTTTTTATTTAAGCGCTGAACATGAAGTACTTATAATGTATTTATTTATAGTACGCTCCTAAAAGTACAATTATAATTATCATGATTTGATGTGGGAATATGCGGCTGCTGTTTCATGTCGTCAAGTTGAATCGTATCGCACCACCCAACTTAATGGATTTGGTTTAAACGAGACAAGAATTATGACTCCCATTAAATCCCAGCTTTATCCGTAAAGACTCGTGGAAGTGGAGATAATGGAAGAAGTTGTATGAATAAGTGAGTCTATTACGTAATTGCTGCTCCCTCTCAGTAGATCGAGTATTTTTAAAGAGTAAAAAGGAAATAGCGCAATGATCATGTTGCACTTGCACAAACTGCTATTATACAGCCATATTTCTTTCTTAGGAGAAATCCAGAGGAACATCTGTAAAAAGTAAAGTAAAAAACAATCATTTCCGAAAACTATTTTGGTGCACCCATTTAATGAATGAGGTGCCAGAAATCACTAAAGCATTCCACTCTTCACGACACTCACCATCAGGAAATGAATGCAAGAGCAGAGGAGCAGATTGTAAAAGGAATGAATGAATTTTCCTTTGCATCTGCAGCAGACTGCATTCAAGTGCAGTTGTAAGTAGCGTTTACAAAAAAATCCTAAGCACGCAGCTTCAAAAGCTTCATATTAATAAGCAGCAACATAAAAAAGTGGCGCACGACGACTATGTGATTACCATTGCAAGATTCATTCTGAAGTAGTCAAAAATGCAGGGAGCCTTAATAGAAAAAAGTTCATAAACAACGGAAGTTTAACGGTTCCCACAATGCTAAGCCGGGAAAGAGGTTCAATAGTAATGATGATCATGATGAGTCTAAACAACGCAAGAC
>JAHZMV010003000.1:0-18922 GCA_027743765.1 Coecobrya sp. COE2 | reverse complement strand
GACGACCGACTTTGCACTTCGCACACATCCATACCTATCCACGTAACAAAAATAAATATTCAAAAAGATAGTAGGCACATACATACATACCCACCCGTCCCGTCCATTTCACACTGCAATTATTTCTTCGCAATATTTCGCAGTTTGTTTATTTTTTTGCGAATTTATTACACCCTAATCAGCATCCCATCTTTCTCATCGTCTACTCAACTGAGTTTCCTCTCTCCCCTCTTTCGTCTCAATTCATTTAAGCATATTATTAATATACACACACGACTTCTTTTAACTATTTTGAAAATACATTAAACAAACATTAAAAATATTTTTATTTCATTTTGATGGCTATCATTCATCTTTCTCTATTGACTTAACCATTTCTGAAGGCTTGGCTTTTTTTTGGACTACCTTGTGATTTGAGATTATGATGATATGACTGAATGCGATGATACATCCCAGATAAATATATAATGGCACAGCTTTTCTGGTCTTTTAACTTGACGCTTGACTCGTGGTAGTGTGCTAATGGACTGGCCTCTAAGCCGGAGCAAAGAACAAGGCTGTTCCCATTTAATTTTACTAACAACGCAAAATGCGCAGGACGACGCTTCTTTCTCTCTCTCACTTCGCTTGAATGTGTCCATGCGTTAGGCGCATGGCTTGATCAAATTGTTTAAAAAGTAATCACAACTTCATTATGCGTTCTCACGTCTTATCTTCGTGCCTTCTTCTTCATTTTGAAATAATGTGGAATCAGGAGAAAAGGGTGGCACTCCGGTTAATGGTCAAGGAAACACGCAAAGGATGTGGTCATGTTGCTCTTTGTCACACTATAATAGCTGTATAGTGTGTATAGCATATTATATGACACCATCTCGTTTAATTCATACGATTCATATATGATCGGTCATTATTACAGCGAGGAAGAAATTATTTTACTCAGTCAGTAAGTCAATAGGTATTATGAATTTATTATGAATCAAGTACATCCGTAATTAAATTGCTTATTACGCACAAAATGACGATTTATCTTATCGCTTTTAATTCTCCTCCTCCTCCTCCGTGTTAATACCCTTTTTTCCCTCACTCACTCTCTCACAAAAACAACTGCACTACTCAATATAATATCGCTGCAATTATCAAATATGTTTTCATCTTTTTATTATTTATTTACTTATATTTATCATTTTAATGTGATGATTTCAAGTGTGATGACGCTGTCAGCGTTCATCCAAAAAAGGATATTTGGGTTAGAGGGTATGTAATTTTCCTTCGTCATTTGAACATTGAAACAATTCCAAAGTTAAAGTTGCATATATATAGCGTCAGTGACGTTCAAGAAGTTAATAATAATGCTATCATAAAGGACATAAAGGAGATTAAACAAACTGGTTAACTTTTATTTTTTTGCATCTTCCAATGTACATTAAAAGTACAATGTATGTAGTATTAGCGATTAATCTACAAACTTCAGCCCACAACCTACACAATTACACATGCATAAAATAACTATTCCTCGTCCTATCATTATTAACGCTACTCTATACTACCATTATCATTATTATGGAAATTACTTCTTTTTTTTCTACGACTCAGAGTTCATCGCGCAGGTGTACAAAAGATGACGACGATGATAATCGTCGTTTTTAGAATAGTTCGTTGGAACACCATGGGAATTGTTATATAACATTCATAAGTGGAGATGACTGGAACTGGATGGATAAGAAAACGTAAAAGTAAAAAAGGAATTCCGTCTCATCTTTTCATTCGTTCGTGATGCTGCTTGTCTTTTAGTCTATTTTTTTTCTTGAGAGCTGGAGTACCTTGATCTGATCTAAGAAAAAAATGATTAGGTATGCGCATGTATGTATCTTGGATCTCCTCTGGGCTAAGAAAGGAGCTAGATAAGTAGACAATATTAAGTATATTTAATGTTATACTGGAGCACGTAGGCCGTATTACATATCATGCAAGTTTTTTTCTTCCTTTTGCTCATTTAGCTCAGCTAGACAAAAACTATAGCTGTCTTGCTGCGAGCAAGTTTATTCGCCTCACCTTGACATTCATGCTAAAAAAGAAGGGATGAAGAAAAAAAAGACTTACGTTTGCAAAAAAAAGTTAGAGGAGAGCGATAGATGGATTTAATGGACAAGTCCAAATTCCAAAAATGAGCAACGGACTAAAAAGAAAGAAACCAGACTTGTAGACGGTGGGTATATGAGAGGCGCTTTTTGTGTGAAAGAATAAAAAATATTTTTTCTGTTTCTTCGCACGGATAGATTACAAAATTATGAATGATAAATCATATTCAAGTGGGAATTGATTGCTGATGGAAAAGTATTGATTCATTGGTTTTGGTCTGGTGCATGTCAGCATGTATAGGGCTTCATGCATGCCTGCATTATAATAATAGCAGCAGCAGCAGCATTTTTCTAAAATATCCAGCCAAAATGGAGAGAAAAAAATTAGTCTTGGTTTTTCTTTAGACTATAGCGACTAGAGAGAGAGAGAGACGCTGAAACAATATAAAGCTGTTTTATCACGCCCTATCCCAACCACGTGTTCATTACATTTTTGTAAAAGACTATCAGCGTCAGTGTTTCATAATAATGCCGATTTGCTTACTGAACTGGCTTACCTCGCTTGTTGTATTATGAACTTTACCACGCTCTGTGGAGTTCTTGACTGGAATTTTATAGCCGAAAATCAAGAGTGGCTTTTCGCTTGGCGTGGCGTGTTGAGCAGCACACACAGTGCGTTGTACCTAACAATTCCCATTCTCCATCCTCGCCGTACACACACACATTTTTTCCACAAGGTCAACCATTATATCATCTAAATCATCAGTATTATCATCATCCTGATAGGTAAGCAGGTACAAAAAAAACCACCATGTCACATGTACACTACTTTTACATTTTTTGCCTGTCTGCATGCAATACGAATGCAAAAATTTTATAGTCCAGTCCAGCGCATCTCCTCTCATGTGCTCATCTTGTATGAATTTTTGTTGCGTATGGATGGTTTGGAAATGAGGAATGTCCTGTCTGCTGGAGGCTACTTTACTAGCCATTTGCATTTTTGCTACATATTAATTTTCAACAATGATGCTGCGGAATAGGTATTAATGTTGCATGGTTTGCTAGCCAACATGTTATGTTATCCCATGCAATAATAATTTCTACCCTGATAACGTAACAAACTTACATATATCACCATGATCTCCTCTAAAAGTAACAAAAAAAGAAGAATATTATTGCGTTTCATCTTCAACTTTCAACTTTTTTTTTATTGCAATCTCGTGTGTATAAAGTAGAGATTAGAATTGATGATCATGGTCCATTTTTTGTGCGTATAAAATGAATGTACATCTGTGTTTCTCCAGCAAAGCCAAATGCTTTCCAGTAATGATGATCATTGATCATGATGGTGATAATGGACTGACATGTGGGCATGCTTAATGGTAATTAAAAGCAGGTGGGAAATAATATAATGGCAACAGCTAGTTTTATGTGGGCGCATGTTATAATGATCCAAATTTTTCTGTTCAAGATGGGCCGAGGAAAAAGGGCGGCTGATAAAATAAATAGTGATGATGGATGTTGGTAATTTTTATATAGAAAATTACAGCTTTCACATAAAAAGAAAACCTGAAAAAGGCTGATATTTTTTCCCATGCGTTGATAATAACTACAGAGGACAAGACATTGTATTCAGTGCTGCTGCTGTTACTAAAAAAATGATTATTATAATGTGTGTAGCAAAAGGAAAAAAGGAGAGAGTGCAGCAGCAGCAACACTGCAAATTATAAGATGTCAAATGACTCTGCGCATGCAACTTATTTCATCATCCATTTATTTAATTTCTCTCCTTCGTTTCTCATGAAAATTATTGAGAGGGCAGAGTAAAAAGGTTAAAGAGTCTAACAGTTGCGATGGTAGTTGATAATTTTTTAGGATTAATTATTATAACTACGTAAAATGTATATATTTGGCTTATCTTTATTTAAGTAATATAAAGCGTAAATAAATAGTTATATAAGCTGTATGAAAACCTAGTTTAGTTGCACTAGTGGGAGGAGGACACAATCAGAGAGAATGAATGTGGGATTTTTTTAGGTAGCCATCCGGTGGCAATGTTAGTGGTGAAAAGATGAGCTGATTAGAATGAATAAGTTCAGTAGAGCATCAGAGCATGATATCCTGTTCCAGTGTCGGTGGGTCAGCAGTCATATATATATAGCCAAAGTCATCTTTGAACAACTTTGTTTAAAGCAGAATGTAAAAATGTGTGTGCTATTTTTTAACAAATAATATGAATGTATGCATGGCTTATGGTGCATCGGGTTGTTTTAGGATGGCAACCTGTGATGACGTTCTCTCTCGTTCGTGAATAATAAAAAGGGATGATGATAATAAGAGTAATAATAATGCTAACTATAGTTTAGCCATTCATTTATGGAAAAATTTCAATGATGGTAGCGATAATGAGCTTTGGTATCGTTTTTGGGAAAAATTACTGCACTCGGTGCATAAAGACATATATACACACGTGCTTGGTACACTTTTCATTCTCATTATTTTGATTATCAGCACAAGAATATATTAAGATCCTTGTTATTATGTTATTATGATGATGCTTGTACTATCTGCATAAATAATATGTAATATAGTAATAAAACCCATTAACATTAAGTACATGATGAGTAAGGATTCCATTTAAAATTCCATTTTTGTTTGAAATGCATTTTAAAAGCCAACCGAGTAACTTGACAGCATGTACAGAAAAAATGTTTAATTTTTGTAATAATTGGTAGGACAAGAATTTTTAAAAGGGGTTTGCCTGGGCGGTCTAATTTTTTCTCATGGATTAAAGGGAAATTAAACCATATTTTAATCAGCCTCATTGCAAACAAATTTGTGTAGCCTGGGAAAGTTGGAAAAAAATTTGGTTCAGAAAGAAGTAATGCGTAAAATATTGGCAGGAAAACCAACTTCCGGTTAAAGTAGTTTTTTACGATAAGCTCCAGCCTGTCTAACAAAATTGAATATAGTTTTTATGCGCACATGTATGTATAGTTCTTTCTTCTCCCATAATGATCTTGAATAAACACCCAAGCAGTTAATGCCTATACATGTAATGAATATTATAGTACTTTAAATATAATTTCTCTGTGCCATGCGGATAGCACCTGGTAAATACAATTAGTTTGGTTGCTATTCATTCATACGCTTCAAGAGACTAATGATCAGTCAACAGAAACATCCGCCACCACCATCTGTTTGCAATTTCATTCATTTCTATAAAAAAAATGCTCGTATGACGACGACTACAATGCCTTAATTATAATCCTTTTTATTATTAGATTAATTTCAAATTTCTTTTTTTTCTATTCATTTTCACACAACAACTGCACAAAATGAATGGATGGAAATGTGCAAATCTGTCTACTCCACTGCTGCAAAGGGAAATGAGACGTAAACTGACTGACAACAGACGCAACTAAACGACATAATGTACACTCTGTACCATTTACATAATTTGTACCTTTCATTCACCAGTTCATTCAGACAACTATAAATATTATTAATAATCATAATTGTACAATTATGATTAATGTGAGGTACACGATAATAAATATAAAAAAAATGGAAAAGAGGACAACCCATCCGCCACCACATTCATGTTACATTATAAAATGTGTTACTTTTTACTATTAAAAGACATTATGCATGCGTGCACTTTTGTAAGAAAGATGAAATTAGCAGGTTAGCAGGTGTGATGATAGACAAGGCATAGGTAAAAGATCTACTTAAAATATAAGTGATCTCATCTAACCTGACTAGAGGCAGACAACAATTTAAATAAATTTTTAGTAAAATATTAATCGCCACATTTTCTGCATTTTGTACTCTCTAGCCGTTCGTTTGTCATGATTTACATGTAAAATCATATATAAACTATACACATATAATAAAATGGACCTTTTTTGAAGATTAATGGCAAGCGTTATGGCCAATGTGCCACCAACCGCGATAAAAAGAAGTAAATTAAAGAATCCAATAACCCCAAATGAAACAACATTTAAATACAACAATTTACAAAGGATAATCAATAGTGAATAGTCATAATAAACCATTCAACCTGCACTTTTTACTACATATTTGCATTTGATGATTGCCTTTTTAATGCATTATTCATTAAAAATGGCGTGGTTTCGAGCAACCTCCTGCAAATATAAAAATCTATTGCAACCGGTGCGGGCAAACACACCAACTCATTCATAATAATGATTCGTTAAAAAATTAGTGCAAAGAGGGTCCTTGCTCTCTATAAAAATGAATACATTATTTTTTTGCAAAAAAATGCATTAGTGCAAAAACTACAACTTGTTCAGCAATTACATTTTTTGCATAATCCAATTCATTCCACTAACCATGCAATTTTTCTGCAAAATTACAGATAAAAAGCTGTGGAGACAAAGACATCAAAAAGCTTGAAATCTAAACAGCACTCCTATGGGACGGGTGTGAACTGAGGATCAGAGTTCGCACCCGTCGTCTCCGTCCTGAGAGCTGGCACACAGCTGCAGTTCAGTTTTTTTATACCCGACTGCCATAAAAGTTGACTTAATTGAGTAATCCTGGTGATTTACTCAGAAGTACTATAAGAATCATTAAGAAACTAATTAAAGTTGTATAAAAAAGGGTTGCGAGCTAAAATTCTAGTCAGAGGAGCGAGAAAATGAGCCAATTGTTGTTTTGGGATGACGGGGAAGAAATTGTGGAGATAGAGCTTATTGATGATTTAAGCGATGAAGATAAGCAAGGCGACAGGGTGAAGGAAGGGGAAAATGAATCTGAGGACGGAAGTGGTGGGGTCCAAGGAGGAGGAGATGCAACAGACTCCATCTCGTCACATCACGCAAATCTGATGGCTACTACGGATGATGAAAAGGAGCCAGGGGAAGATGGGCAGCAAGCTATGAAGGATGAAGAAGATGAGTCGAAATTGTTGGAATTGGATGAAGACGGAACCAATGAGAATGGGGATGACACTAATCTGGACATTTGTAAGGAGGTGTCCATGGTCAAAGTTGAGGATCTTTACAAGGGCGGAGTAGACGAGCAGAAAAGTAATGCAAGTATTGACGAGTCATCTATAATTATAGCAACTGCCAGCCCTGAAGATAAGCAAGGTACATTATTCGGACAGCTGGGTAATATCCTTCAAAATGGCGTGGAGGCCAATACAAATGAAAATTCCTCGTCATCCTCTTCCGGTGATAAACAATAAGCCACTGTTAAGTGGTCTACTAGGAAGAAAGGATGACTCGAGGTCATCATTGCAAAAGAAATCAGGTCAACCATCTCGAAGTTTCTCGATTTCTGATGGAAACGCCATCGCCAAAGAATTGGAGGAACAAGTGGTCAAGCTAAATGAACTGCTTGTGTTAAAGGAGAAGGAATGGAGTGCAATCCTCCGACTTAAAAAGCACATGGAGTATGCTCTGGACCAAGTAAAGTGCACTCAACGGATTGCTAAAGTACAAGATGGAATGAAAGGACCCATGTCCACGACTGATATCAAAGCCTGCATGAACCTGATTATGTCTGAAAAGGATACGTTTAGGTTAGCAAAGCGGCAGATTGAAGAAAGTATCGAGAGTACAGAAACGGAGAATGAATCCCTGCAAACGATATTCCCTTTGAAGTCTCCCTCGAGGGCATTATCCACAGTTCAAAATGGGTTGGCAAACCGACGGAAAGAAGATGAATTGAATGCTGCTACAACTCTTTTAAAACTGGGTGAGAGGAAGGAAACAACTAACATTTATTTACCACCAAACCGAGTCTCTCAGCCTAGGATTGTTGATTTCCAGTCAAATTCCAATTCGTCAAAACAACGTCAACGGAAATCGTACAAGCGAAAGGCTATCTTGGTCAAAGTACCAGCCATTAATCAAACTCGGTCCAGGTAAGAAACTTAGCCGATAATGATCGAATGGCTTTGAATGCAAATGGCGTATGTATGTAAATATACTTAAATTGGAATGCATTTTAATTTCATAGGAATAAAACTGGAAATGAAATGATAATGTCCCCTCCGCAACCTGTTGTGAGGAGTGATACCCTTTTAAATCTGACGCCTTCACCCGGTAGACGTTTAATATCTACATTAACAACCTCTAATGGCAATTCAACAGGGTAAGAAACCAAACTTATAATGATAACGTTGTAATGCAATTGTGTGCACTTTCTATTAATTACTCATTCTGCTCATCAGGTCACAACGCTCGGGTCCTCGTTGGGCCTGGCAAATGGATCCAGCCTTAGCATCTTCTGCGGAAGAAAAGCGGAAGATCAAACAAGCGATAAGGTGTAGAGTGTACCGAGAACGACAAAAGAGACGCTTGAGAAAGTTGCATGATAAGGTTTACAAGTTGAAAAACAAATGCAATTCATAGAAGTAACTCATATGTACACGATTTTCTAATAAATATTATAACCAAAATGGTCATTAAAATAAGCTCAAGTTTTGTTCATCTTTAATTCTCTTTGTGTATGTTTTTTTCTTTCTTTTTTGTCCCATGAAGAAAACAAATTATTTACGTACGTATTGTATAACAACAATAATTAACAAAACAGTATAACAATAACATTATCAACAAGAAAAGAGCATAGACAATTATACATAATTATTTAGTAGTACAACAGTCTAACAAATACTGAGAGAACACCGTCGGCATTCAAAATTATGTCATCCCCCAAAAAATAGTAGTATTTTATAACGTTTTACATTGTTTAAAACAGACGAAAAAACATCTCAATAATTTTGTTTTGTTTTTATCCTCCTGACAAGTAAGAATTTACCTAATGATTTTAATAAATAAATTACTAATACATAAATAAATAATAAATTAAGTAACCATCGTAAATAAATATTTTAAATATCCCTTTTTCCACAAGCAAATTAGACGTAGCAGAAGTTGATAAAGTGAGTAAGAGAGATAGATTATCTCGCCGGGTTAATGTTGCGCGCACCAGGCGCCTAAATTTTTTTTACCTGTGTTTGGTCGTCACAGAATGTGAATTTTTTTGAAAATTTATAATTATTCGGTTTTTTAAGGAAAAAAAATTGTATCACGATTGATATTGAAATGCGATTTGACTTATGTAACCGATGAGAAAACATAATTATTTTTTTAAAAATATGGTTCTAGTTGCCCCATAACAAAAATCCTCTAACTGCGCATATTACATTGTTATGCGTTATAGTAGATGTTCGTTACAGGGACAGCAGTAATTAAATATTGTAGATTTTCTTTTAGAAAAACATTCAGGCAGGAATTTTGGTTTGGTTTGTTGATTTGGTATGAGCAATTCATTTAATTGTTTAGAATTCAGTGACTTGCGAATGGTCTGGGTATGGGTAGTAGTAGAGAACATCGGCATCACGGTTGTCATCGTATGCAGCACGTGGTTGGCTGACCTGTAAATACATAAAAAAATCGAGTAGTTAAGTTAAATGAAATTTGAATATTAATACAAAGGAAAAATTGATTAGCTAATTACCTTTTCGGAACGGGCGGCATTGTCATCTTCCTCTTCCTCATCTTCTTCATCTTCGTCGTCATCATCTTCATCATCATCGTCTTCCTTGTCATCCTTGTTCTTCTTGCCGGAAGGCTTTTTACTGGATTCCTCCTCTTGTTCAACAAGTGCTGGTGGAGATTCCGGACTCTCGGAAACGATCACTGGAACAACTGAGCAAAAATGGACAAGGGAAATGTTTAGTTTCAGAGCGTATATGGTAAATGAGTGTTTTTTTGTAAAGATCAAAAACCTGGAACGTCAGAAACTTCGTTTTGCACGACGGCAACTGCAAGTGGCTGTTGTTCGATTTCGTTCTGGACAACGGGGCTTGGTGGGGCATCCTCGTTTTCATTCTCGTTTTCTGGTTCAGTTCCTTGGGCTTCAGTGGATGAGGATTCTGCTACTAAACCTTGTGGTCCTTTTACAAAAAATAATGCAAAATTATTATTTCATTGACCATTTTCATAACTTTGCTAGGTATAATATGTAGACTTAAGATATTTACCAGCATTTTCATCGGCCTCTTCTTCCTCATCGCTGTCCTCATCGTCATCCTCAACATCCTCCTCGTCATTGGTCTTTTCCTTCTCCTCGACAGGTTCCTCATCAGATTCGGCCTCATCAGAAGCATTCTCACGGGATTTTGGGGATCCAGAACCTTCAAAATGTCCCATATCTTCGGCTTCATCATCTTCACCACCACCTTCATTCAAGGAAGGTACTGGCTTACCACTTCCAGGAGCTGCAACCTTCTTGGCGGCATGTCCAGACTTGGGCTTGGCAGATGGCTTGGAACTATCTCCACGGGCAGGAGAGCTTGACGTCCCTCACGGTTAGCTTCTAAAAATCAAATGACAATAAAAAATTTAACCCTCATATATCCAAATTTGAAGGCCTATTAACATTTTGACTTTCTTTTTTACCTTCGGCTTGTTCAGCCTCAGGAGCCAGAGTGGTCACAGCATCATCGTCAGAAACTACGTCATCTCCCAACACAACCTGGGTGGTTGACTCAACTTCCTGGGAAGCTGGAACAACCGCAGGTACAATGGCAGATTCGGCAGGAATGACTTCCTGAACTGGTACATCTGCAGCAGCCAAAGCAGGAACGTTTTGGTTCTCATCCACCTTTTGTTCCACAACGGCAACAGGGGCTGAAGCAGCAACCTCAGGCTCTGCAGCGTTTACCACAGGTTCCGAAGCCACGGCTGGAGCAACATCATTAATGGGGGCTCCATATGTCAAGGTGACCAGAAAAGGTATCACGAGAAACGACCACAGACGCATTTTTCTATGAAGAAAATACCGAAAAAAAAACGAATAAAAATCTGAGCACGGGTTAACTCGCCTAACTTTCAATTTTCTAAATTATTCCTATTTTAGTCGGAAGAAACTATTTTTTGCGTTGTTGCTCTGTCGGTGGTCGTTTAACAAGTGATGTCACTTTCACAACCTATCAACCATTTTTTACCCTGATTGACGCTTGTCGCTTGGTTGACCAACAAAAAGGGAGAGCGACATTCATGCAAATAGAAAATCTATATTTTTATCGTTTTATTCTCAACGAAACTTAACACCAACCAAGCAGAAAATTAAAATATTAGCGTATTCCTAATTACTCGTAATAATTATTATTAAATATAAAAAAATTCTAGCTTTATTCCTCTCAGCTTTCACGTACATCTAATCTCAAGGTTTTGCAAGTGAAACTTTATTTTTCCACACTTGCAATTATACACATCCGCAAACCCCCAGCCAGACTCTATCACTGCAAAACTGGCAATGAGAAAAAAGCCAGTTGACTCTCAAGACTGTTATAGTTGCTGACTGATAATTGCTAAAAAAGAAAACCTGCTGATAAGCTTCAAAGCAAAAATCAAGAAAGTACCTGTGTGTGCCTTTCTTTTAAAACAAGAATCAGTCAGATCACCACTAATCGCCCTATAAGCATTTTTTTATATGAGTACCATGAGCAGTTACTACATTATAGTTTTTAAATGCGCATCAAGTGCCCTTTTGTGCTTTTCCCCGTCCTCCTATCACATAATTTACGATCCTGATAATAAAAAAACTATCATAATGACTCATCAACCATATTATGATAATCATAATCACTGGTCTCAAAATCTTTGAAAAGCGTATCTATTTTCATCTATGAATCATATAATCATTTATTTTTACGAGTTTTACTAGTGAACGACAAGAGCAAAAAACTGCAAGTATTTTCATTCACAAGACAAAACTTTTTATTACCACTAAAATTTTTAAGACGCCAGAAAGGGTCGGTGGTTTTATTATTTGGCGAAAAAACTACATCAAGCCCGCAAGTACAATTAGCACATCCATTAATGTTTGTCGTTATTATTATCAGGGGAAAAAATCCCTTCTTCCCTTTCCTTCTCTCGCCTTTCATTACATTCATAATATTTCTCTCTGAAGTAGGCTTTCCAAACCTCATCAAATTGGCATCTTTGCAAATGTGATCCCTATGAAAAAAGTAAAATCAGCCTTTTTGACCCCAAAAAAAATGTTGGCATCTCATGTGCATATATTTTTTATCACAGGTAACAACAAGGGTGGCGACAGTGGTGATGACGACTGTGGCAAATGGTATGAAAGGGACGCTCAAAGAAAACCAGTCGACAAACGTTACCAACAATCACCACCTCAACACCACCACCACCAAGATCATCAGTAACCAGAAAAATGTGCTACTTTATCAATGTGGGAGTCACTTCTGAAAAGAACGGTAAACGCAAAAGATGAGTAGACTTGATTATGATACGAGGAATCGACCAGCCACACCGCCACACATCTTTCAGTCTTGCTGAAATACAACAAAGCCATGTAAAACGTTACATGTAAAAGTTAGAGATGCAGGATCATTTATTACTTTGGTAACTGCGATTTTTATCAATAAGTTCATAGGTAGGAATAATATCCTATGCCCTAGGAAATGCAACCAGCCAGAAGACTGAAAAGCCATGCCAGAAGAATATATTTTTCTTCATATTTATTTCTCGTCATGGTCATTCAATCTCGGACTGTTGAAGGAGAAGACAAACACATAAAAATAGAGATGATGAAGTAGACATGTTTTTGTGTGTGTGCAAAAGGCAAATAAAAATTGATGCTGTGATGATACCTTGTGAAACGGAGCACAAGCTTTAATGAATTGACGAGAGAAAATTATTTTATTTCGGGGACATGACCATCATGATCCTTTTTCTTTAAAAACTGACCTAATTGAACAAACACAACAAAAATGTGTTTATTGCAGCGCGGGGACCTTTTTACGTGCTTACCCATAATATGATAAGCAAGCAGGAGGGGCCATATAATATAAGAAGTACCAGTTGACTAGCTTTCCTAATTTGAAACGTGCTCAGATAAAAAGAATGAGTGCGCAGGGGTGAGAAGAATTTTATGGTTTTTTTACTACTATTGCTTTATATTTTTATTTGCAAAAGATTGAAAGAGTGAAATAACATGTGCATGTGATGATAATGGATATCGACTTGGGCAAAAAAAATCCCCACTGAATCTGCCGTATTTTTAATGGTACCGATATTAACCGATCCATCATACATGCATACCATCAGAGAAAGAAAGAAAAAAAGCGCACATTTAGTTTGCATCTTTGCCAATGAGATATAGAGAAGAAGTGGAATGACGAGTAAATTGGATAATACAAAAATATTAACATGTATTACTACCACCACCACCGCTGCCTACTTTGCTTTTTCTCATCTCTGCAAGAAAACCATAAATATTATTACCGTAATAAGCGGATGATGGTGGTCGTCACGTTTTTTTTCTTGTTTTGGGGAAAGCAGATTCGCTCAAAAAAAATGTACAATGAAGCGCCTACACAAATCTTGCAGCTGCGGCATTAATTTAATTCCCAACTAATTTTTTTACATGATCTTTAGCTAACCTGTCCTATATACCATTTTGTAGACTGATTGCAAGTTATGTGAAATGCAAACAATTGATAAAGTGAAATAAACTAAATATATTTATTTTACCATATATTTTTATGCGTTTCCGTATATACGCAACTGCAATTCATATGCAATTATTAATATGCACTTGATACATATGTGGATTTAAAGGGTCAGGTTTCATTCCAATATAATTGCATATTATTATTTATTTCTGTATGAAAAAACTAATACTTTGAATGAGCATCATTGTCTTGGTGACCAAACACCAGTTTTTTTTCTGCTCTCAATACTATCATTTGTACTGGTTGTGTGAGTATATTGTACACACACTCAGGTAAAAACAATACTAACAAGTAGATAAAAGGGTTTTCTGTGGCGGTGATGACGATGATCTCTCTCTACTATTTAGCCTTATTTTTCCCCTTCTTCTGTCAACCTTAAACAGAGAACTTGTGCAAAAAAAAGGATTTTAAACCTGGCAAGTGCTGTTATTGGTGGTGTTATTGTTTTTCGCTGCATTTTTATAATAGCAGTAACAACAATTGAGTATAGTATACTTAATACTACTACGATATGGATGACCGTGATGATGCGGATGATGATTATCAAGAGAGAAAAAAACCGGTCAACCCGGTTTCTTTGCAGAAAAAAGAAGAACAGTACATTACGATTTTTTTTCTGCTGCGAGCTCAATCAAGATGAGTAGCATGATTATCATATATTGTGAAAATGTATGTGGCTATGGGTTTTGACTTTCTTTGGCAATTTACAATTGCAACCCCAAAAAAATTCTAGCCGAGATGAAGTAGAAGAAGAAAGGTGGCTGTTGTTGTTCTATCGCTAATGATTTTGACAATACAACACGTCATGGTTTTATGTCGAGGCCAAGAAAAATTATGATGCACTTATTTGCCTTGCTTTGCCACTCCTTTTCCCCTTGTATATATTTTCTGCCAGTTTTTTTTATTCCTAAAAAAAAGTTGGATAAGTTAAAAAAAAGTGCAACCATGAAAACTTTTTTTTTTATGAAACCGAAAAAAAATACGCAGAACAGGACTGGTTGACGGGTGCAACTTTTCTTGGGATATGCGAAAAAAATGTGTCTTCTTTTAAAAAATGCATGCAAAAAATAATATCCCCGAGAAGTTGTACAGGAAGAAAAACAAATATAGAATTTGCTTATATTATGCAACTTTGATTGCTAATCATATGCACAATAGGTGATGGTGTTGCACTGGTCCCAGACAGCGCTCTTTTCTAATGGGTCATTCAACTTCACTTGGAATTTCTCAGTTTTTTTGTACCTGATAAATAAATTATAATCTCTATATACGCAAATGCATTTCCTTCTGCTTTGCAGGTTGACTGGCCAGAATATAATTATGAGGAAAGTACCTACTTATTCTTGACCAGTGCCTACTAATGACTGCCCGTTAATATCACTGTAATTAGTTTGATCCGAAAAAACGATATAAAAAAACGGAACAACAACAGCGTTCAATAGATTACATGAAGGAAAATCGGCATAGAGATAAATACCAATTTATTCAACTAGGTAACTGTGATCACGTACCACCAATTTATAGTTTCACTTGGTTAAGGTTGAACAGACCAAAAAATAATGACAAATGCACGATTTGTTCGAAAAAAAATACAGAATTTGAAGTCGGATGGACCACTGGTGCAGTTGTTCAGAAAGTGTTACTTATGCGCTAGTACATTATTGGAGCACAGCAAAAAAGAAAATGAAACTCTGTGCATGTGCAACAATTTTGTGGGCTTCCCTGTCATTATATTTAATTTTTTTCTCATGTCCATTTACAATGAGCATTTCTTGGGCTGATTTGAGCTCACGTTTTCTTTTGAGCAGAAAATTAACATGACCACACATATAACATCAAGTTACTACACACAGATCGTGTCCGTGATGTTCAACCAATTAAAGGTAATA
The DNA here is from genome assembly GCA_027743765.1 of Coecobrya sp. COE2. NCBI lineage: Eukaryota > Metazoa > Arthropoda > Collembola > Entomobryomorpha > Entomobryidae > Coecobrya > Coecobrya sp. COE2. The sequence continues at coordinate 3,431 of JAHZMV010003000.1, read as the reverse complement.
TCTGGACCAATATATGGGGCTTCTTGATACACGTAGGCAGGCAGGCATTGTTGGTATAACCTTTCACTTGGAATCGTTTGTATTGAAATTAAAAAGCACAAAAGAATCTCAGAGACTAATTAAGGTTATTTTTTTCTCAATAAACGTCTTTCTGTGGTTTTCCAGTGGGATGTAAATGAGGAAGTGACCCAAGACGACCTTGTTTTTTTTCCATGTGCGTGGTTTTGCTTAACTTAACTTGCTTGCTTAACTAATCAAAGTTTTGTTACCTGACTTGATAGATTTCCAAATATTTTTATATTCAATAAAATATTATTATATTTTTTTAAAAAAACACACCGACACAGCAACAAATATTCTAGGTATATATATTATTTTTTCATAAATAATAATGGACTCCCAAAGAGATAATAAATTGATAGGATAATTTTGAGTAGCGTTTTTATACTTTTGTTTTGCTAGACGAAGGAACACTCAAGAACAATCACCACAGGGGCAGGTGCCTTTATTGCGCCGACGACGCTGCTGCTGTTGTTGTTGTTGTCGAAGGAGGAGGAAGAGAGCAAGTGAGAGAAGATGAGAAGGAGAGGTAGAAGGAAGAAGATGCAGACGCACACACTCAGAACCGAGACACTACAAGAACAGCACTGAATCCACCGGTGGTGTCGCTCCTCGCACTTGAAAGACGTACAAAAACGCAGCGGTGGCGATTCACAGAGAGACGGATGAGCACACTGCTGCAAACACAAATGAGGGAAAAGGGTTGAGAGGTTGCAAAAAAATGTAGTTGTCAAAGTGAAGCTCGATGAGCAACTAAACCGTTGAGAGTCTTCGTACTAAGGTTTTTAAGATGTAGTTTGTTGACCCTCTCTGAGCAGGTTTTTGGCCTTTTACCCGGACACAGCCCCCTTGTCCCTCCAGATTCTGTGGGACCCCATGACACACTAACAACATGCAACATACAACTTGACCAATACACATTATTATTATCATGATACTTCTCTTAAAACATCATCTTATATGCAAAAAGCCATCTTGTCTTTTTCATCTTTAAAACTGGTATTAAAACAAGCCATCCGTTGTGTCTACATAAGTAAATGCACGGATTTAGTTAGTCGTCATCCTAGTCATAACATAGTATTCATTTTCAATACGTGTATAATTAATAACGCTGTTCGGCTAACAAAATATATACACAAAAATATTTAATAGTGGCATGCTATACGTTTCGGCAACAAGTTACAGGATCACCGTCAATTTTTTTGCTCCGCCTTCCATAATACCAATTTTTCCTACCTTGCAATCATTTGATAACTTCATTTCTCTGTGATATTGATGACCAACGTTGTGTCTGGTAGCCCAGTTTTTTCATTCTTCCAACAACTAGACCCCAAGCTAGGTAGGGCCCATGGTTTCTTTGAGTGGCTCATCATCATCAAGTCCTTCGTTTTTCTCTGTGTGTGACACAGTGTCGCAGTGAACCAGTCTTATAAATGCATAGACCCATGCAAAATAATGAAATGGAAGCCTACCTGAATCGCAAGTTTTCTTTTTCTTTCTCTTGACTAGTTTCATCAAAGACAAAATGCTATTGTATGAAATCCGACTAGAAATTACACACGGCTGCTTGTACTTGACTTTGGTATGTGTATGGAGGCCGAAGGTGGTGACTATATTGACGCTAGTTGTTTGTAGTAGCTTTTGCTAAAAAAATCTAGATCACGGTGGCACACTTTCTTTCTTTAAGCCTTTCTATATAATATCTCGTTACAATCTGCTATATCACCTAATCTACTGTCTCTTTGTTACCATAACAATAATCAAAAGCGCTTTTCTATACACACGCCCATATCATTTTTATTGCTGCCATTTAGATTAAAATCTAACGACTAATGAATCGAATAAAAGTTGGTCTTGTATCTATTCATTCTACCCATTTTTTTGTCGTGTTACTTACTAAATTTAGTTGCATAACCGGTAACTCACTGTAATATCTCTTATTATTATGAGTAGTTATCATCATACAAGCAATTGTTATGTTTTAATTCTAATGACTATACACAGGTAAAAGCATTATGCATACCGCTATAACATAATTATGCATTATGGTCATTTTTTTAAAAAAATTGCACACACGATTCCTATAACTACCGGTGACAGGTCGCAAAGTGTAAGCAAGCATGACGTGTTGTTATTTGTATGAAGAAAAAAAATCTTGTTTTTTAGTAAACCAGGTTGCCTGGGATAGAGAATGCGATTCACTTTTGATTATGATAACAACATTAATAAAATGTTCTTGCGATGACTGTTGGCCTTGTGCCGATGAGAGCGACAGCGTCACCGGGATTTAGTAGCGCTACATATTATTATGGTTTTATGGTAGCGTGATTTATGAGACTAAAAATGCGAAAAGGATCCTGCAACTTAAGGTCCTTCCTGTTTTCACTATGGAAACTACAAACCATGAGAAAAATGAAGTAGGTACGTATACTCATGTAAAAGCAGACGGCGATTAGTACCACGACTAGTTATTGTAGTTAGCGTTGATGAGAAAAGCAAATTTTTTTCTTGTTTCGAATATGTAGGTCCTTCAAAGTGAGCATAAAAAATGTTGAACACTTAAAAAGCAGGTGGTTTGCAATGAAAGTAGTTTTAGGACGACATTGGTGAAGGTTGCTTATTACTTTTTTTCTTCGCATTTAAATAGTTTTATGCTTCTAGTACCATGGATCGATATATGTGCGTTATTTTCTTTTGGGTGACATCCATTTCGAAAAACAAGACTGTGCCACAAGAAAATATTATGCGTTGTGGCACCTGCAACAGCCAGTATTTTTGATCTGAATCCCAACGGGGCAGCCTCAATTCGACTTTAATGATTCTAGTTTTTAGACGAAATGCAAACTAAATTATATGATAATGATTAGGTATATACGCGTGTAGTAAATATACTTTAATTCTTTTGTGATTTATTGACAGATTTATTTACAACATGGGATAAAATACTGTATTTTTTCTTTAAGAAAATATTATTAATTCAGAGTCCCTTCGATGGTCACTAAAACCACCACCGCCGCCGCCACCGCCACCACCACCGCTACTACAACTATCTATTGAGTTATGCTTTGTGAATTCCGTTCGACTCATTTTTGTACTTCCGTCTGTTGATCGACTGATAATTGTAGGAGTTCGGTAAATTCCTCGGAATGGATGTAGGCAAGCTTTAATTTAAGAAAAAATTAAACATTATTTTCAAATAAATTACATATTAACCTTTCACTGTACTTTTTACAACAATTTTTGGCTTACTTTTCAAACAAGCATATTTTTGCTCCAATGCCCTCATTGTTTCCCTTTTGCACACAAAAATGACAAAAATGGCAATAGCCTGGAACATGTTTGTAAGATCCAGGGTGACATAAAGGACAAAA
>JAHZMV010002999.1:0-12476 GCA_027743765.1 Coecobrya sp. COE2 | reverse complement strand
TTTACGAGAGACATTTGATTATAATAATTACTGTTATTACTCGTCCCAAAAGGTCAATAAATGATAATCCTTTTGTGATCTGGATATCAACGAAAATACCGCCATTGCGAAGTTACGTGAAATTGTTCATGCAGTTGTATCTCAAAAGAGATCGGATTAAATTACAAACGATGCTTCAGAGAGCTTCAATGAAATCTGCTGAGATATTGCGGTATGGTAATATCAGATGCAACTTAACGATCATAGTTAAGCAATTCTCGATTCAAATAAAACGAGGAAAGCTTCTCCAATGCCTTCTCCAGAAGAAAGTTACGTATGCCTTGTTTGCAAAAGATAATCCATTTTTTTCAATAATAGACTTTTTAAGGTTAACAGCATAATTACGGCATTATTTCTCATGTTCACAGATAAGCCTATCAACAAGAACAAGTTTTGTACAATTGCTTACGTAGAAGCAGCTCGTAACTGTGACTGTAGTGGTGTGCACAATTGAAAAGAAAAGCATATTCAAAACTGCACTACATTGATTTCATTTTCATACATAGACAACGGCAACATTCAACCTTTTTTGTCTAATGACTTTCTTGCTTGCGTCAGCACAGCATTTACTTATCACAAGCAAACCACCGTTTCTTTTCTTGGAAAGAACCCACTTAAACATCTACTTCACGGTAAGTACTCAAAGCAGATTGAGATTTTAGGGTTTTCACGTAAAAACTAGATACTCATCAGACATCACATCTTGTTAAAAAAAGAACAATGTTGAACGTTCCTCTGCTGACAACCTGTCTTGTCTTTTACTGTGTATTCTGCAATCATAGTGGGACGACACATGTATCCGTATATGACGCCACATTTCTTGGTATAGAGCTTAGCATGTCTCTGAATACGGGAATTCCGCGTTCTCTATTTTTACTACACCTTTCATACATTCATATATGGATTACTTTTCATGAATCAATTAATGGATGGATGAACTAATTCCCTGAACCTGAACATTTTTCTGACATAACACATGAATTTTTTTTTACTGGATCCTGCATTGAATATTTTGTTACTCATGTTAATGTACGGAAATTATAATATTTGCTTTTGCTCACCCTTATAGCTGGTCCTGGCATTATTCTGTTAACCACAGCAATAGCTCTTTTCACCCCATCTGCGGCAATGCAGTCATATCTCGAACAATCTGAACTCACGTTGGGACAATCATAACAAGCTTTGGATAAGATCCAGAAGTACTCGAGTGTAAAGTTGTAGCCACAAGTCATCCGTGTCGATGGATCAGAAGAGCATTCACGAAAACAAGGATGAGATTCCATTATGTCTAAAATGAATGAAACGTCATACTTAGTTTTATGTTGCTACTACATAATATGTACATGTGTGATGAAAATGACTAATCTTCGACAATAATCATGTCCAAAATATGGATTACTCTACACATCAAGTAGCATTATATCATATCAATTATTACATGATCAACTTTAGAAGAAACTTTGCTTGACATCGAGACATATTATTCTGATTACACAAAAAGGAAACCAATAAAAAACCAAGTCGTCAGAGGAGAACTCGTGCTCCGCAAGACTAAAGATAAAGATAAACATTAACGATACAATAATTGCATGTTAACAGTCTTCGCCTTATATATTATTAACCGTGATTTTTTACGCTGATGTAATAATAAATGTGTGTGCGGTGAAACCATATTATACCACTCCTGTTACTATTACTCGTTTTGTTGGATCAATGAAAATGCAATGGCATATACATGAATGGGGAGACTGCTTTGTGAAAAATTGTTACAAAAAACTGCATAAAATATTATATCATTTGTAAGAAAATCAGTTCAATAGTGTGACCTTGAACATAATTTGTGTAGCTCTCTATTAAAGCATAACAGTCCACATGAGGAACTTTTTTCTATTGACTAATCAAACGGTAATTTTTACTGTATATTTTTTAGACTCTAACTGACCAATTTCAATTTCAATGACTGCTACATTTTTTGTCATTTTTTTCACTTCAAATTTTCATGAATGCTCTCTTTTATTCACTTTCTTTTCTCAAATAAAAGGAGCATCCTGCAATTTTATATTTTGCATTGATGCTTCCAAAATGTTAACATTATTATTTATTATGGAATTTATGTAGGCATTATATAGCAAAAATTTGAATCAATGGGGAAATGTATGTAACTTTGAAATAATGGGCTTGAATGTTTAGTCGTCGTGGGTAGTTTTGTGGGAATATTTTTCGTCGAAATTGAATTGAATGGCGAGTGTGACGGAGTATAAAATGGTTTTGTTTTGAATTTGAGTTATTTTATCGCTACTGAGCTCCTAGTCATAAAATCCAAACAAATAGTCCTATAAAATATATAATGATTCTGGTTCACGCACCAGCATAACTTAAAACTGTTCAGCTTCTCGCTCTCTGTGCTGTCGTTTCGCAAGCTCCTGAAATATTTTGTCGAAGAACTGTGCTGGTTTTTCGCATTTTTTTGTCCATTCTTCTCTGATATAGAATTTCACACCAAGGTTGCTCAAGGCTTCATCTCATTCACATTTTTTGTCTCTTTTTTTGGTCAGTGCGTTTCATCGAGATTCAATTATTATGTCATAATAATAATCATAGTGCTTTACGGTGAATGCTTATTTATACGTTACATATTATAAAACCAAGTGCATTAATAAAAAAAACGAAAATAAAGACACTAATTTGCCACTTGTACCAAAAGTACCAATAATAGCTACCGTGATAGGGCCATGGCTGTGTTATTGTATATAGTAAAGAATAATTACAATGCATTGGCGTCTGAAAACTAACCCAAACCCAAGTGATTCATTCATGCCATCCATTGTTTATGCAAAACCAAGTACGTCAACATATTGTAAAAAAGAGAAAAATGAAAAAAGGTGATAAATAAGCGAAGGATCTCTTTAAGATTCAGTAAACCTCGAAAAGTGTGATCGAATAAGTGATCAGCGAGAAAAACCTCAACAACGGGACTTCATTCATGCGATCATGCGTGCGTGAGTTTGGAAAAGACAGTGGTGCAAGGAGGTGCTGAATTATATCATTATTTTAATGTAATGCCAGAAGTGGCGATGGCGATGATGACGATTGCGCTTTGTTACATGACTCAAGAATGACTGGGAAAATGCATGCAGGTTTATATTCTTCTTTTTGCATAAGACGAGATTAGCCGAAGGGCCTGCCTTCCTGTGAATTGGGAGCAACGAAAGTAAAAATTATGTCAATTGTTATGGAAGAAAATTTCCCTATCCATGCTTAAGATTTGGATTAGAGATGAGCACGCTATGATATCATCATCAACGCTTCGTTATGTGTGAGTATATCCAGGTATAAGGATGTGTAAATACATTTTTAAACCACATTTAACGTGCTAAATTTATGATTTACGTCTATTCACTTCACATGTTGAGCTACTGTGAAATTACCACATTTTACTGAACGAGTTGGTTTGTCAATAAATTTATCTCATATTTTGGCAATAATTGAATGTATTCTTGTGCAAAATCTTTTCGCATTTAAAAATAACCCATACTATTTAAAAATATAACTTATTATAAAGGTTTTGAAAAGAATTTACTTACCTGTTGCCAAACTAGGTAGTATTCCAAAACAAAAGAGAAGTATCCCACCCAACATGACACTTCTTGAGTGGAAACCGGATTGTGTGTGTAAGGACGGCATGATTATTTCGTGTAATCTAGTTTGCGGTAAATATTCTCAGAAACTATAAAACTATTGTTTTGAGTTCACTAACATTCACAGATTAAGGAGACAGCAAGTAAAGTATATTAAATCAAAAAATTATTCGCTTCAATCTTTAAAATTTTGTGTTGTCTCAAGAGGAAAATACAGTCAATTATAAACTTTTGTTGTTTTGTCAGTTATTCAATTTGGCAATGAAGCACTTGAAGGTGATGAAGGTCTCACTGCGTGTCATTTTTGTAGAAATCATTCTTTTAATGTCACATAATAAATTGCTAGATTCCTTGGATCCACTGTCACGTAATGTTATTTTTGCAGCGTTTTTTTCGCACTCTCCGTCAAAAACTCACTTTGTAATCCACTAACACACCATATTTTTACTTGTTGCCCTCATCCGCAATAAAAATATTTGGTTTATTTGTGAGTCGTGAAATGGCAAGGAGTTATTTAACTCCTAAACATAAGTAACTTCTTCTAACGACGTTGGTAAAGATGAGCTCAATTATCATGATGGTTATGATGCTGACGCTCTTGAGTGTTGAACAAAGCTCATTCCTGAGACAACTGAATGAATCTTTGCAAATGCGCATGGCGTAAGTACAAGATCATTGGCGTGCATGCATGCATTGCATAGCCATGCATCTCTTCGGATAAAGCTTAGAAACGCAACAAAGACACGTGTAGATTATCTCGCATGTATGCTAACAAATTGCTTTCCGTGAATTCTAATCCTGTCTAATGATGTGTTTGAATGTGAATTCGAAATAATATGCTTTTCTCTCTTTACGAAGTAATCACAGTTCAACGGCTACTACGGAGGGAAACCATTGTAGGCTTGTAGATAGCATGTTAGCCGGCGTCCCCAGAGTATATAGGGACTAGTAGTTGAAGAAACCTGAAAAACAGCGGAAATCACAATGATTACATAGACAATCTACTAGGAAAGTACATAATAATCTTTACGTCATCACAATACCTGATCCCTTTTTGGTCAGTTTGAAGTTCAAATCTATAGGTTCTTTGATAAAAAAGATATTTCAAGAATGAATGAATGAACCAAGCATGAATTCTTGACCACTACCGGTACTATAGATTTAATCACGTATTCATAGGTAAACATAAAGTTTTATTAATGTTTTTGTTTTTTGATTGATAATGAGTAATTATACTGTGTCTGTCCACAAGATTAATAGTAATTCACACAAACTTGGTAAGAAGTCAAGTTTAATGCGAGTCAAGTTTATTGCGAGTCAAGTGATAACGATCTTGATCACTATTATTATTATTGTTTGCTCAGGGCAAATTGTGGAGGTAAGTAATACACCTCATGTGTAGAAAATATGAAAACATTTGTTCATATTTATTTTTGATTTTATAGTACTAAATGGCTTTTGAATGTGTACATTATTTAAGATATTGTTTTCTTTATTTGAAAGCAATTTGATATCCAGTGGGGCATACAAACAATCTTATCGATTGTATTTTTATTATAAATCTCGGAACTCGGAAGTAAGTTATGTATTTTGTAAGATTCCACTTGTTGCGTTTGTTGTAGTTTAGTTTGTGTTTTCAGTTGCACATATTGAATGAAAAGGTGAAGGTCGGCGTGTGCATCGTTGTGAGATTAAGGTTGATTTGTTGAATAGATTCTGATAATATGTAAGTAATATACAAACAAAATAATATATTGTTGCATATAATGGAGACGTCTATTCATTGCACGTCTTTCTTAAAAAGAAATAAGAACTGCAAAGGAACATCTAGGGTGAACTGAACTGAAAATTATTGTTAGCAGCTTACTAAGAAACGTCACCAAAGTTAAAGGTAAAACATTGCCCTTTGTCGCTGCTTATATCTCCACTCGTACTTCACGTGGATTCTTATGCATTGCCTTATCATTACTTATTATTTGATTATGCGCATTTTTGGCTTTTCGCACTTTGTTGAGCCGACAAACAACCCCTACTACTGCCTTGCAACTCACTTATTTACCGTGATGGAACTAAATAACTTTGCTATGCCTTTAACTAGTTCAATCTCTTTTGTATGCTATGCATACGGATATCTTTAAAGGCTACGTGCCAGAGCGTTATACTTTGTAGCATGCCCAGCAGCCATATTGATAAGACATTTTAATTGGTTTAAGTGGATTATCCATACCATAATATTGTCCATCTAGAACAAATTATTACTAAAGTTTACCTTGCTTATTGACACAAGTCACAGCTAACATTACATCTTGTGTAGATCATATATAATTGACACCATAAATGTATAAACATGTTATTTTATAAGTACAATAAACATATAGTGTGGAGTTGGAATTACATACAATGTGACTGTTTAGCCACTTGACAATGGAGAAGGCAGTTGGCAGTTTGTTCTTGTTCCGACAATGCTTATCTTGTCTGATGTTCTACACAATGACGAAAGAACTACTTTATTAGTAAACAATTACTAACTACAAACAGGATACAAAAAATACCAACTGATACAAAATACCTTGACTGAATATTAAATTATTTTATAGATAAAATATTTCAATGCCTTCTCAAGGGAGTTGCTGGAGATTTCAAAAAAATATTAAACTGCTCAATGGTGGAATGAATCATTCTGACCTTTAACAAATAAATACAAGATCGATTTTAAGTTAGCTTCAGTCATAATTTTAGTTTTTATCTTGCGTACAATAACGCAATCATCATCTTAATGACTAATGACTATATATTATTAACATTGTTTTAGCTATTTACGTCTGATTGTGAGTATGTATGGTGTAATTCTGGCATTACTAAATCAGTGCTGTGCTGATAATATTATGGTCAATTGTGGTAAAAAAACATACATATAATTGGTTATAATAATAATTACGGGCTGCTGAGTTTCCAGACAGTCTGTAGGAATGACATAGTTTGGTGTTGTATTACAATCTTTATAATTTATAGTCTTGAAAGATGTTACGATGTTTATGATTAGCTGGAGACAGAACAATTTCATGAAATAAAATAATGGGTCACCCACTATAAAGAAAGTAAAAGGTCGACAATTACATGTGTAATTTTATGTTCTACCAAAACGCGTAATTCGAACAAATGTAACACACTTGTGCTGAAAGTGTTTATCGTTAAATCTCAAATCTTTAGCAGATCTCTACCGTTGATGAGATTGACTGAATAGAATTGTTTATTTCATTACGCATTCTAACCTTTCTATTTAAGTAAAGTTATATCAAATTCTCGACTACGCTTATTTTTTCGATCAACAAGATAAATGCTTGCCTCGTGCGTTAGCAGCTGCAAAAAAACTGGAGCGTATTGTTTAGCATACGTCGCCAGTCATCATGAGTCATCAACGCATACAGAAGCAGAAAATAGTTCATATGAAATCAGGGATGAATTATTATAATTACACACTATATTGTAATTTTTGTCAAATGTGTGCTAAAAATCAGCTTTCAATAATCTTCATGAGTTAGGAAAAAAACTATTGTAGAGGATGTCGATGTACATACACCTGCTAACATGTTTTACGTTATAAATAGAAAATTTGGTTTGCGAAACCATATTCTTGTCACATGCATAAAACGTTCCACGATTTGATTCGTTTCAGTAAAACCTTTGACCCACATAAATTACTTACTTTCTGGTGAGTATTTATGAATGTGCGATAAACAATACATAAATTATTATCTTTCTCTGACTGAGGAAAACATTAAAATGTTCACAATGCTGCAGGGGATCGCTTAATTTACTTGTTTGTCATATTTGTAAGCAGTATTTAAAAACACAAATAGAAAAGACCAACTCCTACCATTTTAATTTGAGCATAACTTTCACACAATCCTGAGTTTATATGCAGATGCATATATTTATGTTCGTGGTTGATGCTATATGACGTACAAGATACATGGAATAAAACCGGTAACGTATTTTACGAAGTCTGTCAGTAGACATAAAGCCAACTGTTAAAATCCACATGTCAATCAAGCGGTTTAATCTACAACAGAAAAAATTATGTGGAAGTAATATAATGAAAATTAACCTTGATTCTGCTCAGACAGGCGATAGACACGTTAAGAAACCACGATTGACGATTATATACTGTCATATATACTTTTTGTTCATGAAGCCATCAAACTTCGTGTTTAAGCATTCACTTAATAATATTTTTCCTGATATCTTGCATTTTTCAGAAAGAACTATCACAGCGCTTTAGGGCAACTCAGCACATACGAATGGAAACAGGATGTAATGTAGGCTAACTGTGAAATTTTCATGAATAATATATTAACTTGTCCATCATCATCAGTTTGACATTGCTATCTTTGGAACCAAAATTTAATTGTACATAGTTTGTAGTATGTAATTCTTCAAGTTGGAGTGGAAGCACTAATGTTTTCACAGGGAACTGATGCTGATAACGAAGAAAACTATAGCTGGTATACAAAATTAATTTTTGTTTTCTTTTTAAAATGCTCTTGTTTCCGTTTATAATGCAATGTAACGTGTCGGTAGTATCTACCTATCCATTTTTGTTACACAGTTCGAACACAGAAACTTCATCCAGACACATTTCACACAGTTTCTCAACCAATTAAACTAGCAAGCACAATGAGAACATATATTGTCGATACTCAATGAACTTTACTGCATAAAATTCCAAAATCGGTTACGTGTACAAATCAAAACCGAAACGAGACACGGAAAGAGAAAATAGCCTTTTAGTGTCCAACTGCCCAAGAACAATAATACAATGGCACATGTCCATGATCTTACTTGTTGCTCGACTAAATTCAAATGATGATACATAATTTGTAATTTTTATATATTATTGTCATTATCCATACCCATCTTGTATGATCTCGAACATATATATAGACTTGTTTCCATAATGGCATGTTATACTAAACCTGCAGACATGTCTACTTCCACCATTATATGAGTACTTGCATAATTATCTTTTATTACAAAGTGTCATACAGAAAGGAAAAGCAACATTCAAAACTGACGATGGTGGCTATGTGTTCATGTATGGTTTGCATTTTGCATAATGACATCAACGGCAATGTTTTTGTCTCAAGATTTGTATATCTACAAATCTGAATTGTGAATGTGACTCTGGATGAAGATAAATATTAACTGCTGCATGCCATCAACTTATTACTACCCCTAAATCACGATATATAACTGCAATGATGAGAAATAATACGCTCAGTCCGCCGATGTGACGACGACGTGATGATCATGATGAGTTTAGTGTGTGATGACTATGGTTTTATAATTACGGTTCTCACAGAGGAAGAAAGAAAGTAGGGTTTTTTATGAACCAACTCAAACAACCGAGATAAACAGGAGGAGGAGTGTTTGCAACAGCTCAGTACAAAAGGTTGGCAAATTGGCATTTTTCCATTTACCACAATTAAAGTTTGCATCAAAGGGCAGATATTTGCCAATTTATCATCCATTCATGCAGCAAGCATATTACATTTCATACTTTTGACTGTGAAGAAAGTATACGCACACGGAGCGGTGCGACAAAATATTTTATATCCATCACATTGCACTCTAGTGAGACCAGTTATAGTACGCAGTATACTAGATGCGACGGAGGGATGAGCTGAGTATTTAAAGCAAACTAAGCATATTAACTTATAACTATTATAATTCATAACATAATAGAATGATTAGGTCCTGCATATGTATCGTGGGCTGTGAGAATCAGTGAAAATCTGAGACTTTCAGTTTCGACCCACTGCAGCAATAAAGATGTTTTGGGTCTTTGAGCACAATGTCAGTCACGTAATTTGTCTCGTAATCATCATTTATTTACCTACATTCATAGTTTGCACGTGATGTGATACTTTATGTAATTGTAATTATGAACTTTTTCCTCCTTTTACAACATGCTACAAAATGCCACTGGAGACAACGACGGATTTCATGCGAATAAAAGGCCTCGTGACGAGTGGAGAAGGGATAAGTTAATGAATTAATTTTGAAATTAAATAAGTAATTCACATTTAATTTCGTTGTAATGCGCACTGTCTGCCCTCTGCATATTACAAATACAATAGAATAGAGGTGAAATATTACATGACTCACATGACCTATTCAACCTATTGTTTAATTCTGCATAAATGTTTTACAATTTGCAACAAATGACACCACTATTCAGTGCACTTTATTTTATTATTGACATCAATATTGTTATCGTGTACAGGAACTTCTCTTACCTATTCATAAGTACATTATATTATGTAGGTATATATAGCTTGCTTGAGATTAATTAACACAGAATTACATAAAATATTTGAGAAAAACAACTGACTGTAATGAAAGGCCAAAGTTGACATAAGTAGAATTGAGGCATAAACTCTTTTCTATTTTTATTTCCTAAAATATATTTTTATAACCTGTAAAATTAGCACCGCCATATGCGTAGCGTAATAAAATTATTGTACAGAAATAAATAACAAACGCAATTAGTATAGTAGTGGCTCTTGGTTTTACACCGTTATAGTACATTTCGGATCCATAAATGATGCACATTACTTAATCGAATACAGTCTATCAATCGTCAAGTCAAAACACAATATATATTCGGGTTAGGATACTGGAGGAACTGATGGAGGGGGAGGTGGTGGATCATCACTTCGACGAGCCACCAACCGCACAGAAGCTCCGGCTTCCTGTGTTTCCGAGCTAGAGGTAGTTTCTACAGTAGTTTGAGTGCCACTGCTGGGGGTCGTAGCGGTTGGACATGCCATATTCTATCAAAACCAAATAAATTATATTAAATATTAGGGAAAATTATATAAAAGTTGCGTCCTATTTTTAAAGCCATACATCATCATCCGTATCTGTGATTTGCATCTTGAACAATTCAATCAAAAAATGACATGAAATGCAAAGTGTAAAAAATGTCACTTCTCTTTGTAAGCAAACTTGTGAGTGCAAGGATCTGGATTATTCTGGATACCCAATTAATTATTGTGTAGAACTGACAATGATCGTAAAAAGCCAATTTTACAACACAATTAAAGTTGAAAATAGTATAGTGTGTGAGTGAATAAAACCGATCTGACGTTACTAGGCGCAATGATAGTTCAGGGGCATGCTGAGACAATGATACGGACGGAGAACCTACATGTCAAATTGATGTCAACTTCTTGGAAAAACAGTTTTTCCACTGCATTGATGAATATATTGTTAACTACATAATATCAGTTTTGAAAGATTTAAACAGGAATACAGAGCAATGCATGTTATTATACCACACCAATTAATTATCAATCTGTCCATATAATGATCAAAAAATGACACCATTTATCAAGCTACAGTTTCTACTTGAAAAATCGCCCATCGCCCTGATGACTGACCGACACACACAAAAACGGCTTTAAATCATTTGTCTGACTCACATAATCACACCCTTCCATCATCCCCAGTTTAATTTTAATTATCCAATAAAACCCAGATCATTATTAATGCTCACTGATAAATGCACCAAATAAACAATCCCTGCATTATATCACCATCATTTTAATTTGTAATACACATCCTTTACCAGTTTAATAATACTCACTGCCAAAAAACATAAAAATAACTTATCTACAAAGGTATTTAATTTAATTGTCTTAAATCCTGTTCCAGTGTTCCTTCCTCCGTTCTGAATACGCCACACTGTTGACATTCACCATGAGTCTTTACCGTAAAAAAACGCCTTGTCTTTCACGTAACCCGACTCTACATATTTTCATGAATTATTTTAATTAACCTGTTTAATCTTTACCGATCTCCAAAATTAACATCATTAATTAAAAAAATGATGTAAAAAAGGGATTAAAAACAGGTGCGCAACTTATTTTGGTGAACGTAAATGTGCTCTCGCGGCTGCTGACTTTGTGAAAGGCTGGTGCAAAGAAAGACAAGTTGGGCGAATGCTTTCTGGGCCCAGAATTTGGTGGCCCAGAAACCGCCTTTCTTCCTTTATGATTTACACCTGGACTTGGGCTGTTTTTTTGACGTTTTGTGTTGCTGGTTTAATGAGAGGATTTTAATTGAGATTTGAAAGATTAGTTAATTAACTAGTGTTTTTGTACAGGGAGACAGACTACCTGTTATTGTCTGAAAGTTAACAGTAGTTAGTGAACAAGGGCATTGTTTTCTTCTAGGTAAGTCCAGGAAGACGGTTAAAGTGCATTTAAGAGAGTGCATTGAAAACAAAGGAAAAGTTGTTTTTGGGATTATTTGTGTTAATTGTTGGTTTTAATTGTTGTGTTTGTAGGTTGACAGGAATTGATTATGGCTGAGGAACATTATACTTCCCCGCATCGGGTGAGAGTTAATGCTGGATTACTGCAACAGTTTCATGGAAAGGCGGTTTGTCTTTTGGGGACGGTTTTAAAAGTTAGTTGAGTTTACTCAGTAAAGTGTATGAAGATGTGGGGAGGGGGAGTAGTGGAGGGGAAGGGAACAGTTTGTGGGAAGGATGTAATGGCATTGTTGTTGTATTTTTAGGCTGATGGTGGTGGTACGGCATTCCAGATGAAAGCTTGCGATGGAACAGGTCCAATTAACATAAGGCTGAAAAATCCCATTTCGGAACCATTGTCGGGTCTGATTGAAGTGTATGGAATTGGACAAGGGAAAAATTTGATTGTTGCTGATTCTTTCACGAATTTTCCGGAGTCAATGGGAAACAACTTTGGTATGGGACTTAATGTGTTTATT
>JAHZMV010002998.1:0-12506 GCA_027743765.1 Coecobrya sp. COE2 | reverse complement strand
CAACAAGCATAGTCACCACGACTTCACGAGCACCGCACAAAGTTCATTCCTATTACTTGGCCATTCACATGAATACTGATAAAACCATACTTATATGATATGTAACATGTATATCTATAGCTATATATTATGTACCACAGGAAAAAAATTCCTTCGTCATCGTCATCATCATCAATCTGGTCGTTGTAGTGTCAAGTTAGATTTATTGTTAGTTTTTTGTGTGTGCAGTTTGCTAGCTTGCTTTTCTTTCGTTACCTATTATTCTCATGGCATATATAGCAGTAGTAGCAGGCAGATAAATAACGAACGTTTGTGGATCAATTTTCACTAAAGTGATATATTTAACAGAGGCGGACTTTATATAAGGTTGTCTATATATACACGGTCACAAACAACAATGTTCCGATTTCGTATTGGCGATGTGTCCAGCAGCACACTACAGCAAATATTTGCTCTTCAGTCTTTCCTCCTTTTTTCCGTTTCCTTTCAATTCAGTTCAGAAAGCTACTACTACTGATAATAATAATAATGTATAGAGAAAGTAGGAGGAGGAGAAATGGAGAAAGGTTGAACGTGTGGACTTATTTCTTGTTTGCCATCTCAGTGAAGAGAAGAAGAAAATAAACGAAACTGAGCTACCAGCCAACCACACCTTTCTTCATTCTGCTTGTTGTTGTTGTATCAGATTAAATAGAATTGGATATTTGTGTGCCTCACCAGACAAAACCAGTAAACATTTCACTAGTGAACTAGTGGCATATAACCCTTTCATCTTCATCTTCTGATTTGATTCCAAATAAACGTAGTGAGAATGTTTCTAGGAAGAAGCATTAATAATGAGGCGGTATTTATGTATCTAATTTTATACGTGACTCAACTTTCAGATTTTCGCTGAGGCGGATTCGATAGCAGGTTATATTAGACAATGTCAATATTATAAAATGAGATGGATCCCGATCCCCTGGACTTTAATTCTAGAATGAACAGTTGACGAATTTATAACAATTTGGTCGTTGGTGGAAATTGGAAAAGATAAGATCGGCATATATGTACGTTCCAGAGGAAGATGACAAAATGCCCGGGCTGGAGAATAGTAAAGTCAAGCATTTTTTTGAAGGAGAATAGACGCGCAGTCTTGAAGAAAGTGGCCAGAGAAAATATTATAAAGCCTGTCAACATTCTTTAGACAAATGATGCCCCTTTTCTCCCGGATAAAGTGGCACATGGCAAGCCATTACATGTGCGGTTACGAAACTAATATTTCATCATCCATAAAAAATAGCCGCCGCCAACGCCAACATCCACTACTGCCACGTATGTAACGTACATCTTGTGTGATTCTCCGGGACAAACAATTTGTTTGGTGGTGGCGGTGGCGTAAATATTATCTTCCTTTCTTCTTCGTGTAACTTGAGTAGAGAAAGAGCAAAAAAACATGGAGGATGGAAGTGGTTTCATAATGCCTTTCTCTTCCCTTGTACTTTCTCTTGGATTGTTTGTTGGAATTCTGTGCTGTTGTGTAGGTATTTGGAAAAGGAAGTGGTGGTCGTTCTAAGACGTAGAGACGTGCTAAAGTTGATATGCATACATGATACACTTGGCCATGAAAAAAGTCTCAAGGAGTAGTTTGAGGAGATGGGTGATGTGTGGGATGATATTTTTTACTTTTTTATTATTATATTATTTTTTATGAAAAATTTTTCATATGAATACACACACAGCTTTCATATTGTTATACCAAGCCTTGTACACACTTAAGAAGAAAAACATGCCAGTGGCTTGAAACGAATTGTGTTTTTGCTTCTACTCAAGACGTGAGTCGAGTATATGAGCACATGTTCTTCCATGAATAATAGTTGAGGTGGGAATGCACCTACTGAAATATTACAGGGAGAATAAAATCATCTCTCTTTGTCAGATGTCAATAGTGGCAGAAAAAAACAAGAAGGAGAAGAGTAGTAGAAGAAGATCGTACAAGTACTTGTTGTTGTTGTTCTGCTCTCCTTAGCAGCCCTCAGCAGGACAGCAGGGAGAAACAAAGTGTGGTACGTGTATATCTGGTGGGTATGAAGATGACGATGGTGAAACGACTAGAGACAGACAGAGAGAGAGAGAGGTGGTTTATCAACTTGTTATTAGCCTTGGGAAAGTATTTCTCAAACCACTTCAATCAGTCAATCGAGGTAGTCCTTTTCGACGATAAGTCCACCAGAGAGGATGGAAAGAGCGAGAGAGAAGATCTGTTTGTCTTCATTTCATCCATCTTTCCTAGTCGACTTAAAATAATACCTAAAGATTATTTTATCCTTGCTATTTTTTAAACCTGCCTTTTCCTTCATCCAATCTACATTACGAAATGTAGGATTCTGGAAAAAAACGAAAATCTAAAAAATGTTGATCCGCCAACAACGACGCAGAACTCTTCTACGTTGTGTGTATAATATGGCTTAATAACATTTTTGGCTTGTTTGTTTGCCTTCCGTTTTGCAACGTCCGATAAAATATTTGCCTTTCGTGGATGGAGCTACATATTTCATAACAGAAAAAGTATATAAGCATTAAAGTAAATTTAGCCACCATGAGGGAACGAACACACGCAAACTCAAGCCGTACATTATCATAATAGTTTATCTGGGGCAAGGTGCGATCTCCAATTTTATAAGATTATAACTTCAAGAAAAGTAAATATTTTCAACGTGAACTATAATTATGTGATGAGCAAATAACCGTAATATTAACCCCATGAAATTATGTAAATTAGGGAGATAATATTTTTCAAGAAAACTTCCACTACCTAACCATTCCATAATAATATTTGTGTGGTAAGACAAGTTAAGTATGATTTGCTAAACAAATTTAATAAGTGGTAAATGAAGAACTAGAAGTTCATTAACGTTATATACACCCAGTTCATATAAGTATACAGCATTATGTATGCATGTGAGAGAGAGAAAGCTGTACTACCACACCACGACGGACCACAGAGAAAAATAATGACGGTTACACATTTCGGGTAGGAAAACTTGATGGTTTGATAATGTTGTGTAATTCTTCACTTGTCTTCAGGAAATTATCTTGTCTCGACTTGCAATCTGATACCCAAGCTAGCCTACATTCCACACGACCACCCAACTCCAAGTTTCCTGTGTGCTCTTCTTATATTCTCCTCCACACAGCCAAAATCCAAGCAAACGACTACTCACATTTCACGATGGAGAGAGAAAATGGAGGAAAAGGCACTCCACTCTCCGGAATATGCAACGAAGATAATCAAGAAGCCGAGCAAGAGCAAACCAACTTAACGCCATCACTCTGACGAAGGAGCCATTTCTCAAGTTCCCATGGTTGGTTGTCTGTCTTTCTGTTGATGTAACTCTCCGCTTTATCATCATCATCATCGCCACCCGAAAAACTAAAAGACTGCATATCATGATGGAAAAACATCATCTTTCTTTCTGAGATTTTTTTGATCCTGAAAATGTATTCGGTGGAGTGAACAAGCAAGTAAGTTCCTCCATTATAATAATCGCCAGAGAAAAAAGAGCAGCGTCACTCACTTCTTAGAGGTGCGTAGGTGGAAGAAATAAATATGCCACGTCCTAAAAGCAAAGTAAAGTTTTCAAAGAGTCAGAAACCGGGCACGACTACTACTACTACGACACCCGGTTCTGGGGATGGGAAGCCGAGTAAGAAAGAGATGAAAAAGGTGAGTAAGAAAGATGTGAAAAAGAAAACGAGTAAAAGTTTGACTGGTCAGTCAGAGTTGCCGACCTCTGATGGCCTAGAAGAGGAATCCTACGAGGACACGAGTCCGGAAGAATCCACTCTGCAGCAACAACAGCCGCAGCAGCAAGAAATTCCATCGGCACCTGTACAAAATNGTCAGTCAGAGTTGCCGACCTCTGATGGCCTAGAAGAGGAATCCTACGAGGACACGAGTCCGGAAGAATCCACTCTGCAGCAACAACAGCCGCAGCAGCAAGAAATTCCATCGGCACCTGTACAAAATTTTGGCTTATCAGAGCCTGTTAAGACTAATTGGTCCGATGGGAGCATTTCTGATGTGGAGATTCCCCCACTGAAATGGAAATCCACGGTGGACGGCCCAATTTGCCCAATTATAACTGCTGGGAATAATGAAGTGGGGAAGGTTGGATGTGGGGTGGGAGTTAAAATGACGCTGAGCCAGAAAGTGAGCCCTTGCATTAAAAGCGACAATCAGGACTTTGCCACGACGGACTATGTGACATCGGCGGCTTTGGCCTTTATTCCTCAACTGATTCACCCGATTAACGGACAAGTTTCGGTAATTATAATACATAATGCTGTTTAAATTCAAATTTACCGTTAGCTTTTGTATATTTTTGTTTTTGTTAAAGACATTTACAAGGCACCGGGAATTCACGGATTATCTTCGAAGTTCCGGTTGTCTCCGTCTGTTCGGCACCTGCATTATTAGTGTCTATCGGATGAAATCTTGGCCCCGTCCTGAGAACCTCATGGAACAAATATTGAATTCAATGGGCTATCAGACCCCATTTAGGAAACAAGTGGTAGACCTAACTAATCGCAAGCAAGCATTGATACTGAAAGTAAAAAACTATAACTTATTTAATATTTTTCTAAGACCGTAATTTCAATTTTATTCCTTCCGTCATTTTCCTTGTGGTGCTATTTATTATTTCATTATTATTCAGCTCAAGCTATTGACAAAGGAACGGTGCCAACTTCTGGAGACGCAGGATAAATACCAGAATTATGCAGCAAGATACGAGCTTCTCGACCAAGACCAGACTTTACCACCACGCCCCGAAGATTCCCCACTCAAAATGGACCTTATGAACGAAACTTTTAAGAATCTCCAGTTTGTTGACGCCGGTCGTGATTACGAGGACACTACCAAGTTGAAAGTGATACTTACGAAACCCGCTCCGATTTCGGACACTCTCCCGATTCCATATCATGATAAACGATTGCTTTTTTAAACAATGGTATTATTTCTCCATTGCACAAAAATGTTACAAAATGAGATCCTCCTCCATGAATACTCGAGATAAGGACTAATCATCATAATTGGCAGAGAATCACTCACATTCAAACGAAAGCAAAAGAAAGTAGCGAGTTTCCTCCCAATTCCTCCCGAAAAAGTAACCTCAATTTCATTACGCCATAGCACTGCCATGATGAAGCTACTATTTAAATATATTATTTATAGCAAAACGTACGAATGTTAGGTTCATTCATTGTTTATTATGGACATGTCCCTGGAGGAGGGAATCTACAACTAGAAGTTGTTAGGTAGGCAGGTTTTTAAAAGTAAAATGATGATATGACATGACGGGCAACTGGCATTATTGATAGTGATACGTAGCATCAGGAACCAAGCAATTTGCAACACATTTCATTTTAGCAATCTTCCAGCCAACCACTTAATCAAGTCATGTAATATGTGTGTAGGTTTAACTGTAAAATTATGTAATATTTCCCTTTCTTGAGCATCTCTTCTGGAAAACCGCATTGGAAATGATTTTGAACATGTAAATAAGATGGACAGAGATAGAGAGAGAGGGAAAGTAATAAAAACGTTGTTGCTTGTTATACTGCTTCAGTTGCGAAATTACCATGCAAGAAATATCCTCCAAGTTAGTTAAAAATACAACTTACATAAGTAAACCACTATGCAAAAAACTTGCTTGTTTGAAGAAAAGGGTAAACTTTTTCAAAAGAGAAAAACAATTTTACCAGGAAACGTATCTGCATCTTTTCTGTCTTGTAGACAAAAAAAGTTGAAATAAAATGAAAGTGTAGGATAGGTAGGTAGATAGGTTAGGTAGGCCGGCAGGAAAGTAAAAGTGCTTACTTACACAGAGTAATAAATAGAAAGAGAAAGTTTTAAAAGGGAAAGCAGCAATATGAGTGTATAGTGTGTGGCATGGTGTTCTGCTAATGTGAAAGTACACTACTACTCCTACATGCTTTCATGTAAGAGTTTTTTGTAGTAGTTAAAAAATAAAAAGTAGAATATAGTGGAGTGGAGAAAGTCGACCAGTGTTTCATTCCATTTTTTTATCTTTTACTTTCACTCTCTCCAGCAATATAATATAACAGAGAGAGAGAGAGAGATGAGAAGAGCTTGCTCAGCATATACACACCATGTACACCACTCGTCCCAGTCTTTCTTTCTGCTTATTCATCACTTTTCTTTTTCATTTTTCAAACAGGCTCATCATCTGCTGCTGCTGCTACCACTGCAACAGACTGTAAAGATGATGATTTTAATTTCTTTCCATTCTCTTTCTGTGTGTCCTTTGCACACTCACTCACTCGTCGACGAACACTCCCTTTTTCCATGAAACAATGGACTGCACAGAGTATCTGCTTTCCGCTTCAGGCCAGCAATAATAATACTAATAAACCGTAAAATATAAATATATAGAAGCAGCGCAAGCATATAGGATAAAATAGAAGAATCGACAATTTCAGAAAATTCAGATTCGTTTTCCTACCCAAAGTCATCAGCTATCTATTGATTAAAACAGATTTCAGAGGCTTCTGGCTGTATCAAAGACATTGTGTTAACCTACAGACGGACAG
The DNA here is from genome assembly GCA_027743765.1 of Coecobrya sp. COE2. Lineage (NCBI taxonomy): Eukaryota > Metazoa > Arthropoda > Collembola > Entomobryomorpha > Entomobryidae > Coecobrya > Coecobrya sp. COE2. The sequence goes on along the minus strand of JAHZMV010002998.1, from coordinate 5,912 downwards.
ACAGACATATTATACGCTCTCATAAAGCCGTTTCCGCTATTTAATAATAATGGCAAAGAATATAATATGAACTACCTATATACATTATAGTGCACAGTTACAGTTTTCACACAAAATAAAAAATATATGTTTACTCAAGGATGACGATGTAAAATACAATGCTAGTTTAGTTTTTTAGTGAAATTGTCTGTTTATATGGAAAGTAAGTAAGGTTGTATGTATGCCTTTTATGTAAATTGCTTCTGTTGTGCTCATGAAAGCCTTTCTCTCTCTCTTTTTCGACTCCTCTGGGTATTTATTGAAATAAACAGGGAACAACAACAAGCCTTGTGATTCCCACCACCAACATAACAACACCAACACCAGTTGGTCCTGACAGCCTCCCACCCTCTTTCTCATGCTTTCTCCATCCTATCTCTGTGTATACTTTGAGTATTATTATATAAATAATAGTATAGAAAAATAGAAGAGAACAATAAAAAATATAATAGCGAAAGTAAAATTATAGCCAACGAAGGTATACACAACAGACAGACAAGTTTTGTACTTTCGCTGAACTAGCTGGCGCAAGTAACATTGCATCAAGTGTTTTTCCTTTCCTCTAAATTTAGGCAGGGACCTTGTACATTTTGAAGGGTTAACCGGTGTGTGACTTGCTACACCGTTCTAAAAATAACTTTTCCCCTTCTCCCACCAACTTTCATCCTGCATTGATCTAGAGAGAGCAGTAATGGTATCAGACGAAGCAGCAACTGTGCCATCAAGATTATAAGATACGTGTGCACCTATGATATTTATATATAATAATAACAACAAAATGCTTATACAGCTTTCTTGTTCATAATCTACTTCTCCTCCTCTCCATCTATCATCATCATGATCATCTTCGTGGAAAAGTCTCAAACAGGATATTATTGAGTTGCTTTTGCTGTGCTGCGAGGGAGGAAGAACAAATGGCATTGCTGCTGCTCTGATGAAAACACGTTCTAAACACCATGCCACCAAGCTGACTACTGAATGAATGTAACAGCAGGTTCGCACATTAAAGGATAAAGAATGTGATCTTGTGTGTGTGTCTCGGTACTAAACTATATTTATTCATAATACACACTCACACAGGAGGGAAAATATAACCTTGGTAAAAGTAATAGTGAAAGCACACGGGTGAAAGTGAACTATTACATTTTCAAACCAAGCAGCAACCAAACCTCTTCCACACTTTTCCTCTTCGGTGGGTCGTTGTCAGCATATCACCATCTGCTGGTATGGAAAAGCAAGAAAGGCTATGTGCTGGTGCTCTTGTTATATAAATAGAAATAGACTTTTTTCCTCCAAGCTCTGGTGAAACGACCAGAAAACCAACAAGATGATGACGAAGAATAAGAAAAAGAAAGGCAGCAGCAGCAGATCGCTTAGCTCCTGCTTTCTTCATCATATATATATGTACCTAGGTAGATATACATATTGTGTACTGTGATATATTAGAGAAAGTTGGTATTTAAGGTAGTGCTGTCGTCATCTCTCCATTTTCTTGATAGAACGCGACTCTGTCTCAGAGAAAGGAACAATAAGGGTGTATAGAGAGCTCTGTTGCTTTCCTTTTTCCCTTTCGGGCATCTTCATATGAGCACCATGCAAAAAGGTATTATAGTAGCGTAACAGCAGCAGCAAAGAAGAAAAGAAGACCTCTTCTGCTTTCATGTCAGATATTATTTTATATAAAAAATAAATAGTTGTGCTTTATATCGCATATTATTCCGGGGTGGTGGTGGTGGTACTGGAACAATTTTCTGAGAGTATAAAACCATTATTCTTTTGATGGAGTAGAATAGAGCCTTCTTTTCTTCAAGGGCTTTAATGTTGTAATGCACACACACACACAGAAATTCCTTGGTTGTTTGGTGAAAGTGAAGATGAAGAAGGAGAAGAAGAACAATTCAGCTCCTCGACACTCAACAGCATCCCATACATACAAGTATGTAGTAGTAGTGCTTCATATATTTTCATACTATTTCTTTAAAATACCATCTACACATACTCCACATGACGGTGAAAGCATGCTTGCACGTTTTTCTTTATGTTTCCCTGCAAAAATATTACTACAGAGTGTGTGGTGGTGAGGCAATAGCAGTTGGAACATTTTTAAGTGTGGAAAAGGTCTAAACATCCTGTGCTGTTTTTATCTTTTTCCTGTGTGCTCTGTTCCTTCATTCCTCCTTCCACACTTTTATTTTCTTTCTTTTTTGTTTAGACAGTTTCCTAAATTATCATTTTTATTATGTACTCACTCGCCGCCCCGAGATCCAATCTAATGTGTTTTCCTTCACAGCAGCAGCAGTAGTACTACTAGTCGTTGTCGAGAGTCACAGAATTATAATGGAAAGAAGAATATAAAAAAATGTTCAACGAATGAAACGAAAGACACAGAAAGAGAGAGAGAGATGGTAAGAGTGGTTAACCATGCATGTTCCCTAAATCTCCTCTGTAGTACAAATAGTCATTCCACCAGTTTCTTTTTCCGCCTTCTCCTCGTCTTTTTTATTCCTTTTTCTATGTCATCACATCTCTCCGGCCTGCTCTTGGTCTCTGACACGAAATGCGAGCGAACAAAAAACGGGAAAAGAAGTGAGAAAAAAACGGCAGCAGTTTTGTGGTTGTGCCATGTCGTCGTGTGTGTATGTATGCAAGCTTGAAGAAAGATAATATATTAGAAGGCATGTTGTACAGTGGTGATAAGTAATATTACATAAATAGTAGGCAAAAATAACCCGGGTCATGTAATCTTATTGTCTTTTCCACGCTATAATATTAGATGGCTAAAAACTCAGTCATTCACTCACTTTCTCTCGCAGTTGCCGACCACACCACCAAATCATCATCATCACTACTACTGTGCTATCACCATTGTCGCAGGAGGAAGCGACAAATGGCTCTTAATGTAATTTAACGGATCCATAAATGACTTCCATAAATCTCCTGCGTTTTTTATGCATTTTACTATATACTACATTTGCATGCAATTCCGTATAGGGAAATGGACGGGAAAGTTTACTGTAAGTAGAGTAAAGTGAAGAAAGTTGCATTTTCTACATAAATAATCCTTGTCTCCACTCTCCATGTACATTCATTTGAATGCGTGCATATTTGCGTGAGACCACTTTACTTATGACGATTATGTGAATGCGAGCTTTTTCATTTAACGGCTTCAGAAGAAGGTTTTTATGGGTGTAAGTGCATTAGAGTATAATACGGTCGTGTGAAACTTTTTTTTCACCAAAATTAAGAAAAGCTTGTAGACATCCAAAAATTTATTTTATTAATTTTGATTCCAAAAAAATGAAATATAATGCATCTTTTTGGCTGGAAGCCACCACCACGATAGCAAAAGAAAAATTTTACTCGGGAGAATTCTGAAAAATTGTTGTGCTCGAGGTACAAAATTACTCATGTAACTTTTATTATGTTAAAGTCCAGGTGAAACCATTCTCATGGACTCACTCTGTGTGTTTACGCAATCTTGTAAACTGTACCAAAAATAACAATGGGAAGGAATAACAGAATGACAGCCGTGCCACATGAGCCAGGTAGGCAGTTGGAGCCAAAGCTCTTGGTCATTTAATAATAAAAAATGTTGGCGTTGGAGGATGGAGGGATCCAGAGGGAAAATTTGGAGGAAATAACAATATTATTAAAGTGTGATGGTGTATTATGTAGCTTTCTGTTATCCCAGTTTGTAAGACGTTTTCACGCTCAAGTAGGTAAAAGCGTGAGAAGAAGAAAAATCGATGAGGATACCACAGGAAGAAGAAGAGAAAGAAGATGAGGAAGGAAAAAGTAATTTGGCAGAGTTCCACCAATTATAAACTCTACTACTTGCCATAGAGCTAGAGGGAAAATGTGTGAAGAAGAGTCGTTCACTACAAATTTTCGTTAGTTTGGAGAGAGAAAGGAGGAAATAATAATAAACGTAACTAGATTTTCACACAAGCACAAAATCATATAGACCACATGAACTAACGTCAATGCCAACACTAACAAGAAAACGATGACTCTTTTCTTCTTTCTTGTGTATAAATGTTACATACACACTTGGGTGAAGATGACTCTTCTTGGAAAGAAAAAAGGTGTTATCATTTAGGAAATGTAAACACTTAATTTTCATCTTATGTAATTCTTTTTAAGAAAAATAACCTGTTGAGTGGAGTAGAAAAAAAGTTGGTAAAATAATATAGAATTATTATTTTTTGGGAAAGATATAAGCCTATTAAGGAACAACAGCGATTTTTCTTTTTCCAAATTTCCCTGCTGTTTTACTTGGAATTAATTTTCGTTAATTATCAGCAGAATAAAGGGAAATTGACTGTGTGGTTAAATACCTTTTTTAATTAAGTCACTCTCTATTCAATTGACAATTTAGCGTTTTCCCTGTAGATTAAATAATCCAATAGCTGGGACTTGCTTTTAAACTAGCTCCATTGATTTTTTGTTGTATTGAAGGCTATATAAGCGATAAGCGTATCAAAGCTTATTATATTCTTCTTCCAGTAAATCCACTAGAAATCCGGGAGGCCGTAGTAGAGATAGAGAGAGAGAAAGGCGGATAAGGGCAATAACATTTCGGACAGGGAAAATCCGTAAACCTCAAGTAAAAAGACACACGTTTTCCTAGAAAGAAGGAAGGGATAACTGTGTAAAAAGGAAAACGTAAATTTCTATAATAGCGACTCATATCTGTCAAGATAATCCTTTGCACAACAAAAGCAACTTGGTAGTGGGGAAGTCAATGGGAAAACAGGATTTCGTTTTCAATTAAACTGGTTGCACGGCGAGACACACACCGGATTTACGAATATAAGGGTACCTAATAACCCAGCCCACCTAGAAAAAAAGTAGCTTACTGAATATAACTACCTATAATTTATAGACAGGTTTATTAAAATCGCATAGTAGTTCTTTGTGCAGTGCATGTGAAATTGAAAACTCTATTCCGACCTGACAGTAAAGAGTATATCCTGTATACACATATTATGTAATCAGAAGATGTATATTTTAAGTAACTTGTACATGGAAAGAGATACGCAGATAAAATTGGATGGAGCGAGACGTAAGTGAGAGGTAGCAACTATTTATGATGCCCTTTTTGTCTTGCTAACTGGTTGGCATTCAACCACGAATATCATTTTGGAAAAGGAAAAAATGAGATGAAGTGATCTCGATCAAAAACAACTCCTTCCAAACAAGCCGCTTAACTAAACAAGTGCACAGCAGCTAACTAGTATCAATAAACAAGATTGGAATTCAGTTCAGATGCAGCCAAATAGCTGTGAATAACTTATATTGGATAACTAAATCATATATCACCACGCACTCTTTGTGAGCAATTGGATAAATATATATTTGACCAAGACCAAGAAATATTGTATCTCTGTATAACTATACACGTGTAAAGTACTGTTTACACAACCAAGTTTACAGTTCGCTGTGGTCATGATCCTATATCATTTTAACCCCTGTTGACCTACACCACTATTTACATTTTGAGTTTAAATGCTTAATAACAGGAGGAAAATAAAGTGATTTTTAAGTATATGCCTACATAATACGTTACGCTTTATAGAATACCTATGTATATTTATGTGCACGTTTTATATTAAAATGGTAGAGAAACTGAAGCAATGATTAGAATAAAAGAAGTCTCACTGGTTTTCGTTTCTAAGAATAGATGCTCTTACACTGACAGCTCTGGTGATAAGTGACAAAGATAGTTGGAAAACTGGAACTGAACTTTTATTGACCTTAATTTCTTTTATTGAGATGATGATTGACTTTCTGCTGCATTTATTTATGTGATTTTACGAATATATGTATTTAGTCCGTATTGAGTTGAACAATCCTTATCTACAAATGATATA
>JAHZMV010002997.1:0-17562 GCA_027743765.1 Coecobrya sp. COE2 | reverse complement strand
AAAACAACATCTAGAAATATATATCCAAATTAAAGATATTATTAAAATCAAATCCGACTTGTGAAACGGGTAAATTTCAAGATTTGCACAACAACAACTTATAAATGTCCGTATTTATGTTTCAACACGTTTATAGTAGTACAAAACTTTCTAACAAGTGCAAAGAACATAAAGTGTTAGCAAATAATAAAATATGTACTTGAATGTAACAATTACCAGCAATTTCCACGTCTCCCTATATGTTTTTTATTTTATTTTTATTTTATTTTGAATACGCTGACATGAAAGTGATGACCAAGGATAGAAATCATTTGTGTGTTCCCTGGGAAGCCTCATCGTCCAACATAACATTAGACAGGTAATTATTTTCACGAGGTTTAAGTAGAAGAATAGATCTCCATGTGAAAGAAAGCCGGTTGAACGTTCGGATTTATTTATGTATGTTCCTTGGCAGTGCATGACGCCGTTAAATCATCGTAGCTCAAATACTAAAAAAACAAAGGTAACAATATTATCAAGACGATTGTCCAGATTAATACGATGACTTTCTTAGCTTTGATTTTTGAAAATGCTCGGGTGACGTATGCTGACAAACTGCTTTGCATCTGAAATATTGGAAACGACAACAATTATAAATCAGCATTTAATTTGAAATAATGATGGTCTCTGTAAATGTTTACCTTTTGCATGATATCGCCACTATGTGATAGGATTAAGCGATGATTACAGCCGCTGCCTGTAAATAGCTCACCCCGCTGCATATGAAAGGTTCAAGCACACATGCTAAAATTCACGAAACAAATCATTAAAATTTAAATACGTGGATATATATTAGTGCGTTCCAGCAAATAAATGCTCAAAATTACAATTTACCCTTATAAACTAAGAGTTGCGTGACGACGGCGTACCAGAATAAACACATCTGCTAAGGTATAGTTAAAATGTAGAGACTTCTTACTTCTCTCATTTAATGTTCTAATGATATCACATATATGAGGTTTAACCACATCATGCACAACCACACCAGTCGTATACACTAGTAATTACTTAAACCGTGTTAACTTTCTCCACAATTGACTTATACTTGTTAATTGCCCCTAATCGGAATACGTCTGGATATTTCTAATCATTGGATATTTTCATTGCAAGGTTGAACGGTAAATTCAACCATTGTTATACAAGATATCCTTTGAATTTCAGTCTTTTAAAAATTTACATTAATTTCTATCCTCAACATTCTTATCAAGAGTTTAGAGATGAGCTGCATAGCTTCTATTTCCTGCATATAAATAGATTGATGCGTTTCGGATGAAAATTATGCTACATTGACATTCACAGAAGATATTCGTTTGTTTCCAAGAATAGTGTAATCTTTCGAATTATAGTTTTTATGTGGTTTCTGATGACAATAACGTGTCCAAAAAATACACAGTCGGTTGATTTGGTGATTTTAGCTTTTTTAATCACAGTCAACTCTTAAAATAACAATTTGCCTTTATGGCTTAACGGAAAATATTTCTGAACAAAAACGCCTACTTTAGTTTCAACTGGCTTTAAGCATAAGCTACCTGCTGGCTTAAAGATAGGTCTAGTGCCTCACTGGGACAAAATAACAATCTTGAGTAAGATTTGGAAGCGCGTGCTGCTTCTATAGGAGCTAAGCTGCTAATAGTGGAAAAGAGTACAGAAACTGGACAAGAAAAAGTTCTCCATGAACAGAATGAGAAAAAATATACGCCCTCGTTCAGTCAACTTATTTTAACCTTCACAAGAGACAAATCCTGCTCAGTAGCTTAACATTACATTTCTGCCTCTACGAAATTAATTGAACTGGAATCAGCCAGTTTCTAAACATGCATGAATTCATATCCAAGTTTCATTAACGACATATTTTTAGTCAAATTAATCTAATAATAATTTTCTTAACTACGCATATTAAATTATCAAACATTCAAGAAAAATACAGAGAATACATGAAACCAATAATTTCGTCTACAATATGCTTCGAATTGGGACATAGATAGCGTATAGTCAAAAAAAGGTTTCGTAATCTTAACTTAAGCCAAATACTGAACAATAATGTCAAATGAGTGAAGTCACCAGAACGGTATATTTTTAATGTATGCTTTTGCTGAGATGATAATTTCATCTACATTAAATGATAGAAGAGATTTCTCCTAACAACATCTTGTAAGATTTTTTCACACTTAACCTTGTCCATACACAAAATGCTTTGTGGTCTTAGCGACATTTTCGGTCTATTTTTCTTCTTTCTACATTTAAACCAAGGCAAATATGTGCAATGAATTGAAGCGATATTCAAGCTGATTGCCGATTTGAATAGAGAATATTCTGTGGGTAAATTACTACAGCAGTACTGTTCCGCAAATAGAACATCCTGGAGATATTTTTAAGCAGACTCTATTTGAACATGACAGACACCTATTCCTGACACCAAATGGAATCTGATTGATAACCTGTCAGCAATGAAACAAAATTACAACTCATGCTTATTAGATATGTGCGCTTGCACCATTTCAAGAAACAAGTGTTTCAGACATAATAAAATCTGAAGTGGAAACACTACAGCTGTATGGCTGAAAATTACTATAAACTATTTTCTTGGAAAATGTTCTATTTCGTTGATACAATAGAAAGATTTACACTTGAAAGGCATCATCTGAGGTAGAAGAGTTTTTATCTTATATGCCAGACAGATAAAAAGTTTGTAACATTTGGTGTGACAAAGAGTTTTTCTGCTTGAGTATCTACCTGTCGTATATTGACGTCACACTTTTACAAAGTAGACAATAGTTAGGCACATCGTCTAGTGAAAAGTTGCTGCTGAAACAGAAAATGATTTAATAGTCGACTAATTCTTAGAAATCAGAAATAAAGTCGATTCAAAATTCCTACCCTGTGAATGAGAGATCTGTGGTTTTGATGCATTTGAAGTGTTAAATTATTCTGGGAAACTTCAAAAAATTGCGAATGAATATACTATCCTTCCTGTTCCACGTGTTGACGTTAGCATTCCTTTTAAATTATAAAATATAAAGGGGGGAATTTCAAATAAACTCACTTCACCAACGAAAGGGGAATGAACCCAAATTTATTGCAGCTTATTCGTCATCAAAGTATATGTTGATTCTGTTGCCAAAAATAGGAATAAAGTAAATAACCTACTCTAACAATGAGTGAAAGCTGTTAGCACAAAATCTCAAAATCATAACTTTAGATAAAGCAGTCTTGCGCATAATAGTTCTGTAAGCTCATGAAAATGAATTTACATACTACATTTACATACAAAAGCTGAATATATATTTGTAAGTAAATGAATTTGTTTTTCTGTAAATAGTATCGGAGCGACTATTTTAACCTTTGCCATTCTATAAACAGTCTGTAGACTACATATATCTCAACATAAATGTCTACCAGATGTAATCTTATTTTTCGGGTGACTATATGATAAATGTGTTTTATCTTTGTAGTTATTTTAATACTTGGACAGCATACCTTTATCTTTTCATTTTATTAAGGATGCCTCTAAATCTCCTCCATTAATATTGTATCATGACAGATGGCTTTTCCTTGTCGGGAACTACAGCTACTACTGCTGGTACAATAAAGTTTACTAGTTTGATTTTAAACACAAGAAAGTTTGCGCCTGTTCAAGCTCAAAAGTTCTGTTAAAATTTGTTCCTGTTGTTCAGGTTTTCACTTTCACTACAACATCCTTGAGACTTTTTAAGAAGCTATTTGCAGTGGTGAGACAGGTATCAATGCTAGTAAACAAAGGTGTTGGATGGTTGAGCTAACTTGTTAGATGCTCGGAAAGTTTTTCAGAGAAAGCCTACCACTTTTGTTACACTTGTACTCAATCGTACATACTGGAACCAGGATATACATAGGTATGGCACGTGACATCCCCTACACAAAACAAAAATACCGTCTGTCAGGATATCTTCGGAAGACTTATGAAAACGTGCGAGAAACACAACCCCGACAAATGAAATTGATAGGGAAAACCAAGTCCGACGTTTGTATTCTGTATTATAATCTGTCGGTGTTGGGTTTCTGGCACGTTTTCATGTGTTGCTGTAGGTATCTAGGCCGACGATACCTGTTGTCTAAAATATATAGCAACAAAATACTTATCATTATACATCAGATACAGGTAAATAATAGTGATATTACATATTATGTTCGGAATAAAAAATTACCGTGTATAAGCTTGAAGAATTGGTTGCATTGCATGTTACAACTGTAAATACTTGAAGCAAAAAAATTACGAAATATCCCAGTATGTAAGTTTCTGTCGCTGTGATAATAACACAAAATTTAAAGTCATAACAAAGCATCCAGTACTCCCCCAACATATATCCAAAAGAACTCTTGAATCAAGTTCCATATGCTTTAAAAATAATAGACGTTGGAAGAAAACAAGAAATATTATTTGCATGTAATATATTTATTACGCTTTGTTTAATCTTGAAGCCAGTCAACCTTTCAAATGTTTATAAAAAGTAGTATGTGAAGTTTATTTAAGCTTTTGTAAAGTAGCATAAATCATATTTTGTGAGAGAATACCATCTTGTATATTTGAATATTGCTAACAGTGTGTGAAAGAAGTCTGTGAGATAACATTTAATAAATATGCAAGTGGATTTCGGTCTGCTGCAGAGACGACAGGTGTTTGTCTTGACAACAGTAAAATACAATATTATGCGATTTGAAACGCGTGGGACGTAACATCAGATTAAAACCAGATTACCGTGTAGACGAAAAGTTAATTCGAATTCAAAAAAAAAAAACAATTGACAAAGTAACATTTTTGAATAATCTAGGATATTTTTATCTAGGATATTAAGTACTTTGTAGTTTTTCGACTGCCAAAACTTTTTTAAACCAAACGAATACTAAACTCAATATGTTTTGTGTGTGACAAGGAACGTATCCAGAATTAAGTACCTTGTGGAAATAAATCAACTGACAAAAAGAATACAAAATTTGAGTTTAGTTGTAACTAGCTTACAGATAGTATGTCTGCTTTTGCGATTTCACGACATTTAATATACACCCCGATTGAATTTGTCTACTAGAAGCTACGTAGAAAATAATTTATTGCTTGAACGACCAACCTACGTCCAGAATCAAACCGATCGATTAGCAGTTTTTTATGTGGATGGCAAGGTTACCCTTTAAGGTACAGTAAACTATTTTGTCAGTTGTAGCTCTCAGTACATCTGAAAATGCAATCAGCAATATCATTAACTTGTCACCTTGCCCACGCCTTTATCAGCACGGAATCTTACTTTGAATTTCACGATTCATAGTTCGCAGAACTGTTTGCATTACAGAGACAAATTAAAAAAGTCCAAACAATACACTAAATTCCAATGCTAGGAAACATGTGGTCGCCCACAATCTCTATGGAATCGTGTAAGCGTCATCGGTGGAATTAGCAAAAGGTTAATCGAAACAAAACATGTTTGCTTTTAGCAAGTTGCGAGAGCAATGCAGTAGAGTAGAACAGATGTAGAAATTCTTTGTGTTGCCATTATCGAAAATGTCATGCCCGGTGAAAAAGAAGATGAAATTCGTGGAAAGGCTCTAAGAGAAACCTTTGTGGATGACTCAATCGGGAAACCAGATGCAAAAATGAACACACATATGAATGGGATATGGCGAACATAATTTATAATACTAATATAAAAGTACGCTAAAATATTTGTACAGGAATATATGCAATTAATGCACTGTTACTGCAGATAAATAATACGTGGGATAAATGTAAAACCGTTACGTTGATTTGATAAACAAGCTTTTGAAAAAAATTTTTCGCAATTGTTATCTTCAAGCTTTCACTTTCTTTACTTCACTGAATCTCTCATAGCTTCCGGTTTTGAGTCAACTCGACTCCAGATTCTGAAAAGGTTACACAAGCCAATGCACGGCTAACAGTAACCTCTGGAGAGGTCACCATCCAATTCGAATTCGTATCTGGGCGAATGTCCACATATGTATGTAGAAATTCCCGAAAATTTGTTAGCTAAAATTTCAATTCACCCCCTTGGATATATACATATAGGTGTAAAGATATTTCAATGATTTATCTACGATCAACTGTATATGTATGCAGTGCGGAATGTAAGAAAACAATTTTGTTGACCAAACGAGATTTTCAGTATTGATAGGTATATAAATATTTAAAAATTATAATTTAACAAGTTTTTATGTTCAGAACCATTACAATAAATTACTAGTTGAATTAACTAACAAAGTAGCAGTTAGTATTAACGTTTTCCATTAGGCTTTATCTTCTCTTTACACAATGAACTGACTTGATTTGCCTGTGTGGGGAAAATCGAATAATAAAAAAATCTAAAATCCAGATATGTCTGGCTGCGATAATGACAAGAAGAAGATATTTATCAAGGTATGACTCAGAGCAATAGTATATATGTATACGTAGAATCGGGAAATGTGCGTTGTATCTGAAGTTTTATTTGTTAGTTTTGATAGTAAATATAAATCCGATCAATAGTTTTTCCAAAAATAGGTATCGAAATAGATATTTTTACTGGCAACATAATTTTCTTCATCTCTTACAATAAAACTATTTACCATCCGAGAGGACAGTAATCTGGGAACGATCATTTACCGACGCAATACCGACAATCCTAAACCTCATGCATGACAGTGTACGTTGGAATTTTATGAACACTTTTCATTATTCTAATGCTTTATCACAAGTGTATGATATTCAGTAGATGTAGATAACTCCCATATATACTTTCCTGTTATGTATATAAATGACACGAGTTTGCATTTATTTATTGTATGATCATCAATGTAAAATAATGTAAACTTGGAAAGGAAGTGCATTGCAAAATGTAAATAGGAATATGGTATCTACTTGACAATATAAAATCCATTTCATCTAAATATTACTAAGATAAATCAAACTAATCCTGTACCAGAAGTAAAATAATGTGCACCTAAAGGGACATAAAAACCGCAACCGATATGACAGTTGAACATGTCGGCACGTGTATTCATTTTGTATTCGAAATGTCCTTGCTCCTAAACTCGCCCACCTTTTAAATGTCAAAAAAGTAATGACGCAGTAGTCATCTTCCTTGATATTTGCGTTGTTTTTGCTAAATCAGCTTTTGTGCCCGAACAACCCGGATCTTAACAAACAAGACAGTATTGCTGATTTGCCTATTTGCGAAAATTGAATTATAAAACACATTACATACTGGAATTGCACAACTGATGCTAATAACTGATTTTTCAATGTAAGGATATTTTGAATTGAAAACTGCAAACAATTTGCAGTTGTTGACACACAAGACTAAAGAAATGTCAGAGTGTTACTATAGTCGTTAACTACTAAAATATATTTGCATATATTATTTGATAATATGGTACTCACGGTAGTACTCAGAGATTATATGGTGTTCCAAATCGACTTTTATTGCATCGCAAGGATTTGTCAACTATAAGGAATGTGTGACCTCCTGCTATCCATAATATTACTTAAAATTTGATATAGGGAGCAAGGCATATTTAAATTTCTGCTCCGCGACACATGTCTGTATGATAATTGATGCAATTGCTCATTTACTAAAAACATGTTTTTACGAAAGCTCACTAACCATTTTGCAAAATGGTATACCGATAATATTTCGTAGAATCTGTTTAATTTAATGCAGCGCAGAATTTACATTTTTAGATAATAAACGATTCACCTTCCACTATAAAATCTGATCCTATTACATTCACTATTGACCTTATAAAGACACATCGTCGGTGATCTAAGCAAAAAACGTAACTTTCTTGTTCCGCTAAAATGAAACCATCGTAACTTTTCTGTTCCCTTAAAATGTAAAGCTCGTAAGTTTTTTGCTCCCCAAGTAAGAAAATATCGTATCTTTACTTTTGGGGCAACATGAGACTGTGGCACCGTCAAATTCTCCACAAAATTCTGAACAAAATGATACCAAACACATGTCCAAAACATTTTCGCTGCTACTTTATCGGACCGCACAATTGAGTGAGTGAGAGTAGTGACTAGTAAACAAATAACAAGACAAATACTTATACTCCCTTTTTCACACAACCTTGTCAGTCTACTCGAGTTATAATTGATTTACATTTTACGGGAAATAAATATAAAGTTTTTGTCATATATTCGAATTTTCAAAATTTGAGTTATTACAAAGAATTGTGTAATTTTGGTTTTTTACGAATTTCTAAAAATCAAGTATTTCATAGTTACGATGTTTTCATTTTAAGAGATCAAACAAGTTACTATATTTACATTTTTAAGGAACACATAAGTTACTATGGTTTCATTTTAGCGGAACAACAAAGTTACGTCATTTGCTTAGATCACCGACGACATGAAAATAAAGTCACCTTTGCATAAGTCAAAAAATTAAATCTAAAACTACAATCAAAATTCTGATGAAAATGATGATTTAAATAATCATTTCAATTTCGTGGAACATTTAGGTCAATTTTATATCTCACATAACGACAGGTAAGTTATAAAAAAGGATATTGTGTAAACTATGTCTGCTGGCAGCGAACCACCAAATAAACTTAAAACAATGTATCAAACGATTCGGCTGTATGATCACAAGAAAATCTTCCAGCCATCAAGCAGCTCCAGCCAATCTACAGGTACACCAATAAGCATAGCAAAGTTATCTTGCGGAAGATCTTGTAAAAATTCGAAGACAACTTTTGTTTTTAACAAGAAAAGTATTACCAAACAAGATCTTAATAAAATATTCTACTTGCTGGAAAAATGTATTCCTATGAATTAATCATGAGGTAGTACATATTATACGACAATGTTTCGCTCAATCTCTTCGAAAATTATTACAACCACAGTCCATGAAACATATCCATAATATATCAAATTGTGTTAGTGGAAATGACTTTAAGAGAGATAAAGTTTTTGGTATTGCTATAAACCCTTAGGCAAGTTCCAATGGAATTGTCAAAAATGTTATCAGATTTGTAGGAATCGTTTCAAATCACATTGCCAACTTTTTTCCCTTCTTTTGTTTCTGGAACAGTTTAAAATATTAATGTATCTGAATTACGAAAAGGAAATTTAATACAGATAATCTCATGGTTACCTAAATTCTATATGTAAATTCAAGCGAGTTCAATGCTCTTCGAGAATTGGGACGAAAAAATCTCTAATCGTTTAATTCTCGTGAAATTTTTGCGGCACTTATCTGTTGAGTAATATTGGTTTAACATGGAAAATACCGTCTCTACTTAAATACAAGTTATATAAAACCGATAAGTATGTTTAAAAATGTTTCTTAAGATGGATTTGCAGAAAATAAATTATTTTTTAAATATGCGCTCCACTATAACTCCTTCATGTAAAACTGATAGTTAAGTCACTTTTTTCCTCAAACTGCATTAAATATTAATGTCGTACAACCTTTCAAAAAATTCAGATTGCGTTTAGAGATTACTGAGTGGCGACGAATTACCAAAATATATTAAATCAATAATCCTCTTTAAATGAAAGGTTATATGGTACTAGTAACCAGGCAAGTGGATTTCCGCAACCAAGTGTAAAATGTAAAGGATTTGCAAGCTTACTTTCATATAAAAATGTCCATTGAGAATGCTTGCAGGATCTCGTGGATCGTATTTACATCATTCATTTTGGTAATAGTGTCAGTACCCGACATCCAAATTATAAAACGTTAAATGACATGTGGCACGTACTTCAAATTTTTATTCTTATGGAAAAAGTAAAAACATGCACTTCATTCCATTATTCCTTTTGCTTGGGGTACATTGCTAACGTAACGTGTCAAAAACAATTTTATAATAAACTGTCAAACCACAGCACCGAATATTAAATGTTCTGACATAAGATATGGCACTTGATATTCCAGTCAATTATATAACGCTGCAAATTTATTAAATGACGCACATTCATACCAATCACAGTCATTGCTCGACAGCCAATCAAATGCTAAACTTAATAATGTAATTTGATGGGGTACAATTGAGCCCAGTGTATGGTACAACAGGTTTTTGCAAAATGAAAAGCCTCCAAGCTGGTAAAAATTATCTGCTTATTTTAAACCCCTTTCTTACTTAAAATACATATAGTATGGAACAAATTGATCATAAATCATAATAAAATGTTCCCTTCGGAACAACCAACGGATTATCAAAAATGTACCTAAATTTTATACTACATTTCTTTAATTAAATTAGGAACACATTATTTCTCGTCATGAACACGGAACAAGAGAATTCGTCAAAAATCGTTTTCAAATTGAATATTCTAGATCGAACCCCTTTGAAATATTTTGCAATTGATCAAACGAAATGTGTACCTAACAGTCATAGTTACAAGTGAGTTCAAAAACGAAAGGCAATTACTTGCTTTCAAATTGAGAAAGTTGATAACAACGGAAAATATGTTATAGGATTGTGAAATATCGTATTTTAAAACAGTTTGCATTCATTCGCCTTCATCATGTCGTGAGAGACTGAAAGCAAAAAGAAAAATCACGAATTTTTGGTATTTTTCGTTGTATAAACAAATTGATACAGTCTGACAATATTTTATTAATCCATAAAGACCTGGTTCACATGCTGTGAGTCACAACTCTTTAAAAACAAACACTGGAAACATTGTTTGTTTATAGCATTTTCACTCGTATGGCAGATGTGTAAACATTTTAGTTCTTCTTTCCAATTTCATAGCATCACTACCTGAAGGACTATAAGAATCAAGCATGTTCTGAATAATAATATTCAACAGAATAAAATAGTCTATCTACCGTAGTGAAAAATTCCACGAGATTTTTAACAAACGTTCTTTGTGTGCTATCCAGTATAATTTATCATGAAAATATAGAACCCATTCTCACGAATAATCTGAACCAAAATAAATGGTCTAGTTATAAACGTTCGTCATTAAATGCAGAATTATGTTTTAATAAAATGCAAGATTTATGTGTTCTAACAAATTAAATTTAGCCAGACCAGGTAGTACAACAACCTCTTTTCAGAAATCTGAAATACATAAGAAATGTCTAGAAATATAACCAATTTACCTGCGCTCCTGAAATGATGCTATTAATTCAATTTAAACAGCAGTTGTGTGATCACCATTCATTACACATGACATTTGTCTTTGAACTGTAATTTTGTTATTTTCACTCGAAACAAAAGTGTCCTGTTTGAATAATCCTGCTTTTCGGGTACTGCGCCGACTAATTGCACCTCGCAGTGAATAGACATTATTCCCATTAGATGTTTGGGTGTAATAAGAACTTGATGAAAATGTGTTGCGTTTCATTCTACTGTACAAAATAACTTTTAGTGTCAGTGCATTCCCCGGATTATCTTGTCCACCTCCACAACAACAATATCTTAGGTAGAAAGTATGAAGCATTGATTTGGCCGTTTTGCGAAAATTAGTATTATAAAACGCGTAAATTACAGGATTTGCACAACTATTCCAGTAAGCTAGCCACTGAGCTAGGGGCACAACAACACTTAAAATGGCACGTTCCGTTTCACTGAAATAGGAAGAAAGTTCAATGAATGTGGCAAGAACATACAGAGGAAGCCAGCACAAGAGAAACGTGAAAGCAACGACGACCAACATTCTTCTAACGCCACGTTTAGTCTTTCGATGAATATTTCTAACGTGCTGGCAGGACGGTGAGGACGAGGAATAACTTTCATTTTGGGGCACTCTGCGATGACTCACTTTCCACCAGATTATGAGACAAGCAATTGTGATCAGGATGAATGGAAGGATATAGCAACAGAATAAATTTGCCAGGAGAAAGTAAGCCAAGCCAACGTTCTGATTCATCCAACTTTCTTGGCAATATATGACGCCGTTAAATTCTTGCAGTTCATATACGAAAAACCATGGTAGTGGCAGGAGCAGGGCAATAACCCATATGAGCACAATAATTTGTTTGGCTTGACTTTTTGAAAATCCCCTGGTTGATATGTTGTGCTGGCAAATTGCTTTGCATCTGCCAAAAAGATATACCACAATTTATACTGAACCGTTATGAAACCAATTAATTATTTTGACGGGTTGTTACCTGTCCACCGAAATCGCAACCAGCGAGTAAGCTGATGCGATTACTGAGACAGCCTGTATATACGTCACACCACTGCACATGAAAGGCCCTAAAATCCAAGCTGAAAATAACAAAAAAAATAATCAACTAGTTAACAGGGATCACAATTTGTTTACTCAAGTGGCGTCGAATCTTACATTTTAGAATATTTGCAAGAAGAGTGGCTGGCAGGCAGCATATTAAAACAAACATATCTGCTACTGCTAAATTAAGAATAAATAAATTGGTCACAGTTCTCATATGAGGTTTTAGAGAAATCACTAATATCACTATTGCATTTCCGATAACACCTTTAACGAACACTAATGCATACGCCACCGTCACTAAAACTGTATAAATCTTTTCCAGTTTTACATCCTTTTCTTTAACAACGCCCAACCAATATACTTCAAAATTTTCACCGTCGTCAGTTGTCTTTTCAACTGATTCTGAAAAATTGTTTGGACTATTATTTACACTTTCGGTAAACTGGGTCGGATACCAATCACTTTCAAAATTTGTCTCATTTCCGTTTTCAAAACTATCACTAAACACGATATTACTACCAGCTTCACATACAAAATGAAGCGTTACTAACCAAACACAGAACCTGAGTCCCACATTGCCCCTCTTTCCCCTTACATCAGTCTTCTGAATGAAACACATTTTTTTGAGATCACACAGAGCTACCCTATGGACAAGACGGTGGCTGGTGAAACACTGACTCAGCTTGCAAAAATTTCGCCTGGAAAAAGGAGAGAGACAGCAGCAGCGGTACATACTGTTGCCTACACTATGAAAATGAAACCAAACTGCATTTTTGTAACCTTGACGTATACTCAAGTTGGATACTTTCGCGTTTATGGCGCAGCAAATGGAATGCTGGATTTATTTTGCAGCCGAAATTGCTCATGCGATTGTGTCAGTATTCTCTCATAAGTTGTTTCATTGTCGTATGGTTTTAGTGCATGAAAAATATATTTAATTTTGTTCGAAATAAAATAAAATTTAGTGTTAGTGGTATAAGGAATGTTGAATACAACGAATTGAATTTTTTGTGTATTTATTTCGCCAAATTTTTTTATGTATGTTTATGAATTTGAATAACAAACCAATTATTTTACCGGAATTGTGTTTTTATCCGCTTGCATACATTTCAAAAGAGGTTTCAAATGAATTTTGAACAAACATTTTTAACTGAAAGGGAAGAATATCTGCTTTAGTTACTGGAGAATGTGTTGAATTAATAAATCGATTGAATTTTGTTTTCTTGAACTAAATTGTTTATCTGATAGCTGCTGAAACTTTTCAATTTCAAATTATCAGCAATTTTTGAAAACTTGAGAAATTACACTCTTCTGCTATGTTGAATCATGCAAGTTCTTGAAGATAGGCAAATTTATCGATTGCATTTACGGCTTACTTATGCTTATATGCTATGAAAAAGTATTTTCTGCGTAGTTGGTAAGCCATGCGATAGTTTTTTTGCAAAGGATATGTTTACAATATATGTAAACTTTTGTGTTTTGATAATATCGGTTAAGCCAACTATATTTTTCAATGTAACATGCAAATCTCTTCGACTACATTCAAAAACAATTTTTTTGTGGCTACCAAATGCATTACATATTAAAACTGTGGCATATTATCAGGTAAAGTTTTTAGTTTATAATTATTAAATCATATTTCATCATTCTACACAATTATAAAATATATTTTTTTACTCTTGGTATGATCATATTGGGTTGAATTTTTGCAATTAATTGTTAATTTTATGTCACTCATTTTCCATCAATGGAGAAGTAGAATCTTCCTAAAAACTGGAACTAATTACGCATTCAAAATTAAATATGATTTCACAAGTAGTCGTAGGCATGCTTGCAACTCAGCAGAAAAATAAACCAGTTTTTTGTAATGATCCCTGTTAACAAGATACTTTCCGATACCTATTTAACTTGCTTATAATCAGCGACATGCACATTCTCTCTTGCTATTCATTAAAATAATTAATTAGCTTTTATATTTTGATTAGGTCTCTGGAATTTTTACTCATCATTCCAACCGAATACTGTTATTTGTTTGTTGCCTGAATGAAGTGTTTTGTTGGCTAGAATTCAGGTGTGGGAAATAAAACGAGAAACTAACCTACCTAGGTACAAAATTAGAAAAATGTTTTCCCTAATTTTAATAGTAATCAGGAAAAACCACTAGTGAGGTGGAACGCTGTATCAGCTTTATTGGTTATACTAAATTGAGTTGGTTTGATTACTCTATGAGAAAATGGGGTGCACTACAGACAAACAATATTTTCACACGTAATAATAACAAATCGTTACAAAACACATTTCTCCCACATTCACACCATTATTACATGCTGACCTTCGGAGTGTGAAAACTTATTGCAAGAATAAGTTTTGTATTTGCTCATTTTCGCAGTAGAGGTTTTTCTCTAGAACGATGCATTTATCCTTCACCTTTGCCGAGATTGAACCCAGAGGTGGCAAGAAAATTGCTCACACAAGTGGCAAATGTTTATGTAAAAAAACTGGAACGTTAAACTAGGTTGTGAATGAACTTTTTGTGGGTGAAATGTTTACACATTTGCAATTTTAAAAATAGCCACATTTACAATTCAAGTATTTCAGGAAAGCTTTCAAGACAATGCTTTCACATTTTTGTCATGAATGAGATGACTTTTGTACACCTAACAACAATAATAAAAACAAACGATACAAGCCCAAATAATACAAAATGATATCTTCTGACAGAAAAATAAGAACTGGACCACTTTACAAAATGGAAACTAACTTTTGACCCTATTTTAGTCGTGCGTTTATACTTACCGTGCTTTTAGCAAAGTTTATACAGTTTATCTTGAGTGATATTACTTTTGTCTTGTTGCTTACCATTCCAGGCGGATAACATCTTTTGAAACATTGTTTCATGTAGACCATTTCGCTGTTATCACGAATCCCAGACGTTTTTTGTATCTGACCAGACAATAATTTCGTAACCACAGAGGATGGTGAATCTTTTGGCAGAAAATGCCCTGACAAGGTTGCACGTGGAAGAAGATCATTTTAGCAATTCTTCCTGCAATTTAGATGTTGATGGAAAAATGATAATGACCGTCGGCATCTGTGGTACTATGTATGAATATTACATGATGTTTATTCGGTAGCAAGATAAACTTGAAAGCGAAACATGCTGCTGGATTATCTCAGGAATCATCAAGCTTACGAATTTACTCATGAGAGACTTTAAAAAACTGCTTTCATGCATTGTATTTTGGAATTTATACAACGAAAGAAGAAAGTAGTTTGTAAATAATTTAACGCAAACGTCATGCTTAATTACAGATTAGAATTAACTATTTTCGGTTATCTACTAGGGTGTTCTTTTAACTTAATTCATCATACCTGTGATCTCAATTTACAGAGAAATGGTTCAGATCAATTGTCGATAATTTCTTGGTAGCAGGTACAGAGGAATGTTTCACTCCAATACATTTCTACATTTTACAAAATATACGGGCGAGTGCGTTTTAGACTATAAAATACAACAGCGAATTGTAACAAAAATTAACTGTTAACTTGAAGCGTATATTATCATTTCTGGAAATAATATGTATTCGATCCAACTCATGTATGACCATCATGGTCGTGATTTACGACTCGTAAAATTCCATAAATAATTTATTTATTGTGGAGAAAAAAAATATTCTTGGCGAATTTTCTTGGAAATGGAAATCGTGTTGGAAATTTTAAACATATGACCATTGTAGAATCTACTCTATAGAAAGTTACTATAATATCCGCTATTTGCAAATCACAAAAGCCATTGCTTTGCTTATACCTTTTCAAAATTTAAAATTCATGAATGCAATATAAGTCACAGTATAAATTATATATTTCAATAAATTTCGACAAATCAAATTGTCAACCGACACGGTGATAGAACATGTCAGCAGAACAAACTTTCACTAAACATTATAAACTTCATGTATCTGTCGTTGCAATCTTATAAGACAGTGAAAGTTTATCGTTCAGAATTGAAGCAAACATTGAAGAAAACATTTTTTGATAAGTTTTTGTCATCTGCCATAATATCGTCAAGTGGAATATTTACAGAATCAACTAGATATGTAATAAATTAAACGATTTTCATGTACCTTTTTTGGGAAGACCGCTTCACGCTTCATTTATGTGTTTGTAAACTGCTTCACGTTGAACAAACTTAAAATAACCTAAGATTTACAAATACATCTAGATTGACATAAAATGGACTGGAAAACAGAGATAAACCTTTAAGGGAAGAAATAGAAATTTATAATAATACCTATTTTCGCTACAGATATATATCAAACAGCCATAAATCATAAATTCGTACATACCATCCAACCATGTTATATGAAAGGTGTTATATTTTTGTCGCGGTAATTTATTGCACTCTATTTTGTAAGGCAAAACCCAACACTTTGACCAATGTTGTAATCAATTTAGTGTGCGGGTATCATAAGTTTACAAGATTAATTTCTTCTAGTGAAGTAACGAATGCTTCCGTACGAAAGACTTATATAAACTCCAAAAGTAATATATGCACATTATAAAGTTAATAGATAGAAACATGAACTCTTTGGGTTAACAGAAGAAAATAGAGATATTAATGGGAGATATTTCCAATTGGGATTCTCATGCAAAAAAATGAGAAGTTATAAAACATTCCTACGCCGTGAGTTGTCTAATAGAAAGTTAGGTTCGGAAATAGAATCCAGTTAATCCATTGCTTTATGATTATTTGATGTATTTATAATTGCCACAAGAGTATTATCTCGGGATGGAACAAGAATGATAAATGAGCTCTATTGGCATATTACATAAGTTGGATATGCAACAATCTTAAAGTGGAACTTATTAATATATATGTGATAAATCGTTACTCCTTGGGTCAAAAGTCGCTCATATTTTTTTCGGGTCTAGGCCTTTTGCCCTCGAGGCCCTTTGCCCTCATGGGTCCATTTGCCCTTAAGGCCATTTGCCCTCGGAACACTTTGCCCAGAAGGCCATTTGGCCTCGGAACACTTTGCCCTGAAGGCCATTTGCCACAATACCTTTTTGCCCTCAAGTCATTTTGCCCTATAGGTCATTTGCCCTTATTACCATTTGCCCTCAAAATATATTTTTGGAAAGACATAACCAAGAGTATAATTTTTCATTATGTTGGTGAGGCTCTGAAAGTCAAGTAATGAATGGATTTTTGTTTAAAATAAATATAGCTAAATACAACATACATCAATGCATCTGACTGTTACCAACAGAACTAAATAATCATAAGGAACGTGACCAAATCACTAGTAAATAAATAATAATTTTGTTTTAATATAATTTTTACTAAACCACGAGTTTATAATTTTAAA